>WMED01011901.1:0-15041 GCA_019650415.1 Pipa parva
TGGGCAGTCGCCCACATCGCCCAGCACTATAACTGGCCCTGATCACTGTTAGCAGGGACCAAGACTGCATCATTAGCAATCAGCAACCTAGAAATCGCATAATGTGCGTGACGTCACTGACGTCTACATACCCGACTGGTCACAGAGGGAGGATCCAAGGATGCAATCTCTGTCTGATTCGGGTAATGATGCTGATTGCAAATGATGCAGCCTCAGTCTCTGCTAACAGTGATCTGACAGTGATCACTGTTAGCAGGGACCGAGACCACATTATTAGCAATCAGCATAATTACCTATTGCATCAGAGAGAGATCGCAGCCTTGGATCCTCCCTCTGTGACCTGTCGGCTATGTAGACATCAGTGACGTCACGCGCGTTATGCGATTTCTCGGGTTTCTAGGGGTTCCGCCAGAAATTTTATTACATCAAAGGGTTCCCCTGAAGAAAAAAGGTTGAAAAACACTGTTCTAGGCATTTACAGCTATTAAAAGATAAGCCATACAATGCAGGAGGGAATACAGTGTTGTTTTCAGGGGTTAAACCAGAAAAGAAATAGGAAAATCTATATATTATCAGTTACCCTGTATAAGACAGGTTAATTTAAGTTTTAAAACACATTGCAGTCTATTCATTTCATTGTATGTATTGCTTTAATGCCACACTATGATGTTCAGGCTTCCTATATAATGTACAACGGTATGCAAATGATAATACTTTCTTACAAACATAAAGAACCACAATTTTCTAATCGCAGCAAGTCATTTGCCTTCTCACAGCCCACACAAGCACCCTCCACATATAGGAAAATGTTCTAATAAAGTAAAAAGCATCTAATTGGAAACAAATAAATAAAACACATGTAAAACAAAAAGAAAGTCTCTGTACTGCTGGGCAATGATGTAGCACTAATGTTGTAGAAGGAAAATAAATTGAGAATCTGCTGTGATGCATTTTTCATTTCTAGATATCTGTTTCTTATGCCAGCAGAACCCTTGTTCCTTCTATATAAAGTAATAATACAAATGCACAGAAACATATGGGTAAATGACCCATTCCTCACACATGTTAGTGTAGGAATTCATTACTCTTTATTCTTACACTCTGGATGACAAGCATTTAAAAGAAGCAGCTCTAAAATTAATATAAAAGTAAATTTTGGCTTAATCCCTTGTTAAACTGATAGGCCTGATAAGAAAACAATAAAATTAAAGTGCTGAGATATGACTCACTATTAAGAAGTTATGTGCTTCAACATTGTGTTGTTTCCTAACAGTACATGGCATCCATTTTACTGTTTTAGATACAACTCCTCCCTCTCTCAGACACTCACACACTATGAAGACCAGTGCTGCAAACCTTAGTATGCAAGTGTCTGAGAGAGGGAAGGGGCGTGTCTAAAACAGAAAAATGAATGCCATGTACTGTTAAGGAAAACCTGATGCAGGAGGTCATAAATTCTTAATGGTGAATCAGATCTCCATTTTTATTGTATTGTGATATATCTGTTTATTAGGTATTAAGACAAAGTTTAGATAATCTTTTAAACAGTTAACTATTCTTTTTATTATTTATCCATTTTCTCATAAAATTATGCCTTTTTTTTGCCTCTCATATATTGTGGATTTTTTCATCTTGCTTAAATTGAGTGGACTGACATTTTACGAAAATGCTTCATTCTACAGTTTTTGCAATAGGAAAATCATTCTCATAGTTTTGTGATGTATGTACACCTCCCAAAGATACAGTATGTAATTAAAGAGATATTGCTGAAAAATATAAATAATGTGGAAAGCATCGTAAAAAAAAATAATAGTAATCTACTGTGCCGAGTCATGAACTCTCCAGAACTGACTCATAAACATAGGCAATGATGCTGTCAGGAGTGCTCCCACAGTGAGCAGGGTAGCAGAAGATTTCAAATTCAAGTCAGTTTAGGCACTCAGTACCCTAGATTTAGGTTTAGGCTGGCATTGCTTGTTCCTGCTGAATTACAGTTCGATCTGCTGTCTTGCCATGCAGCCATGTTGTCTTGGTCGTGCTCTACTGTGTGACCTTTAAAGGGAAGGAGTCCTGATTACTTGCGACTGACACCTTCTTTCTTGTGATTCTTGTGATTCAGCAGCTACTAGCAGTGGCGAAGAAACCGAGGGCCACAAAGTCTATACTCTGATCTGGCATTAACCGGTGTTTAACCCACTGTGGTACAGAGGATGCACTATCTGCTCCATGACATAAGAACAGTAACTGGTTGTGCTTGTGTTGGGGAGCAGGTTTCCTGATGCTCAATACTACTTCCTTCCTGGTGAAAACACAGTTCCGTCATACTTTGTGGCTGGAATTCTAGACAGTCTCACATACTAAAAGTAAAAAAAAAACGTAATACCCATGCATGATTTGTTTAGTTACTAATATTGCTTACCTTCCTAGTGAAGCTGGCTGAAGTAACTTGAATAGATTATAGCAGGAAAAGATAAGAGGAGCAGATGGTGATTTTATTTTACCTTATGGAGGTTAAGAAAAGACTGATACCACTGAGAAATGTTTAATTCGGTTTGGATCTACGGCAGCTACTATCTAATTTGAAGAGGCAAAGCCTCACTAATCCTAATTTTAACTTATCTCTATAAAGAGAAACTGTTTAAAGCAGACAAACTGAAACCAATGGAAATTAAAAGCTATACCTGCATGCGACTGAGGATTTGTGGAACATAACATTCTGTGGATTGCTGCATGCATCACAACTGGACATGTATGTATTGGGGGGGCATTTTTGGCCAAAAACTGTTTAATTTGTACCAATTCAAAGGTGCAGCACTGTGGTTAAAGCAGGTTTAATCCAAATATTAATGATGGCAATGTAGTGTTGGACTTCAGCACAGCACTATTAGTGCTGTGCACAGTCTCAGACCTGCTTTGAAATGGGAAGAGAGCTGCTGTTCAGTGCTATTCACGTGGGTGCTGTGGAGACTGAAATAGATTTAAATTTGTATTGCACTGTAATGCACGGCTCCAACCCACAGGTATTTGCAGTTGTTCTGTTTGAGATTACTTTGTCTGCTTGCAGCTTCTGACAACAGGCACTTAAACAGTCACAAATGGTTTATTATATTGGATGTTTCAAATTGAATCGCTTTTGAACAGCAGTTCATGAACCAAATTATCCTAGTCACAGGATGGTTTTCTGTAAAATCCAATAGAAAAGCAGTGATGTGTCTAGTAGGTCAACTGCAGAATTTCAGTTGGGAAGATTTTTTTTTTTTTATAATGTATGCGCTATAAAAGCATGAATCATTTTCTTTAATAATAGGTTATAAAAACAACCTCAAGGGACACCATCATTAAAAATAAACAAACAAACAAACAAACGTTAAAGTAAAATATAGGCTCTATATAAGGTTACCAGCTCAGCAAACATAAAAGGGACTGCTCAAAAATAAATAAAAGGCAATTTATCAGTGCTCCGCTGATGTGTTTAATTTAAGTGCAATCAGTTTTCAATCACTCAAACCCTGCTGATAGTAAGTATTAATCAAACATGTTCCTACATCTTCAACTATACTGGCAATCTTACGCTATCAGTTCCAAATTTATTTCCTCTTTAAACTGTGCACCCTACTGCCAACCATTGAGTTGTAGCTTAGTGTTCATCTGACATAAGATGCTAACATGGACATCACTGGTATTAAAGGGGAAGGGCAGCTAATCATTATTTTATTATTTGTCTGAAATCATAATAATAATAATAATATATTGTTACTAACGATTTTATTTTCCCTGCTATTCCTTATGAAATTTCAATGGCTGCCCGCTGGGCAATGGCTGAGTAGAATCCCTGATTGCGCATTACCTGGTTCTTTCTGACACTTCATGTTTGATTGAGCTGTAACCTGCTGTACACTAGGTGTGTTTCTTCACACCTACTAGGGCTAACATCACATGGGAATAGAATGTACGGGGTTTTTAATTGAAGTCGGATCAAAATTAAACTACCCTTTTCACCTTAAATGAGATCTGACTAAAACTGCATTTAAAATAAAACACATGAAAATCGCATCATCAGTTACATTTTTCCAAGGATGCATTTTTAATACTGCTGGAAACTGACACGCAAATACATTAGAAGGTAAAAATATACACAGCTTCTAAGACTGAGGTTTTTCCTAAGAGGCATGGAAAAAATATCTCTGGAGATTAGGGGCTCGTGTTGGTGGGAAATGGGCAACTGCCCAAGGCCACTGACTTTAAAAGGGCCCCCAGCAGCGCGTGACCTCATCTGTGCCCACAGGAGCACTCAGCAGACCTTCACTGAGGACTTGCCTGCTCTGCTTTTATCCTGTGCTGATGATGAGCTGAATTAAGTGCCCAGACATAAAGAGCCAATCCCTAACCAGCTCAGTATACAATCATCAGTGCTGGAGGACAACATAGCTAGTAAGATTGCAGTAGAGCTCTGTTGAGTGCTGTTGGGGCCCCCCTAAGTTATAGTCACGGGGGGGGGGGGGATTTGGGAGAGGCATTGCTGGAATCCAACTTTTAATTTTAGACAGGGCTCTAATTTTCCTAAAACCGACCCTGTGAATATTTCTTTAAAAGAATTCTCCCAAAATGAACGTAAACCGTAATAAAGACAAAGGGAAGACAAACTAAACACTGAATAATATATTTAGATGCTGAGGCTTTTGTGTCAATTCTGTGCATCACATATTTTCTATTTTTTCCCCCCTGGTGCTGATGAATAAACAACTGTATTTAATGACTATGTTAAGCACATTAAGTAAACAAAAGGGACTTCTCTGCCATTTTCACAGTATTGTAGAACCAAATGGTCTGTGCATTCAAAACTCTGAAGACTTACAAAATACAGAATTATTTCCATTTGATGAAATACACGTTCTGTTATTTGATCTTCTACCAAATTTCAGTGTGTGCCTTCTTGTACAGACATCAAGATAACTAAACCGTTGGGTTTAGCTATTTGATAAAGGTACTTTTAAAATAGAAAATAATTGTGTTACTCTTTGACAAAATGCTGTGTGCGTGTGTGGGCCTGGGAGAAACAAAATCAATAATGGTTGGGGAAAAAAATGGAATTTAAGGCAGAGTGTTTGACCCACATGGATGTTTTCAGCTTGTGTTCCTTGTGTACATTTCCAAATAGTAAGAAAACTTAATTTAATCGTTTCTTTATTAAAAAAATTCTGAGCAAGACTAAAAATTCTACAGATCTTAGTAAAGATGTCAATTTATCAACATTCTGTAATAACTTTTAGCTTAGCTCCAGTAGCCCTGTCATTACTAATAAATATAACCTGCCTTGTTCATTAACTGAGCAACTGATGAAAGCAAGAAATCCAATACGTTTAAATGTAGGAACTGGATTTAAAGGCGAATTAAAGGCAAAATAATTTAGATATGTTTAAAATTTTCAAAATCCTGCCTCAGCAAATGATGTCTGTTAAACACAATCATGTGTAATTTCAAGAAAGTAGTTTTAAGAATTTAAAAAGAAAAAAGAAATTCTAATATGTATGTCCAGGGTTACTTTATAAACAAATATGGGATTTAGTAAGAAATCTACATTTAAAATATGTTGATTTTGAGATATATCTTATTTAAGGAAAGGAGAATAGCTAGAACTGTACCCTTGCATGGATCCTAGGGTCTCCCTAATGTCCATATTGGTTCTTGATCACTAGTTTGGATCTAGAAATTCTGTTGTGGATCTGAAAGAGTTGGCATGGATTTGTGTTAACCTCTATACCAGCAGTTCTCAACCTTTGGGTTGTGACCCCTTTGGGGGGTCTAACGACGCTCTCACAGGGGTCGTAAAAACACTGTGAAGCCAGAAAAGACCGTAGGTCCCTTGATATAAGGGGTCCTGCGTGGTGACATCGGTCCCGAACGTCATCACATGACACGCATACATGATGACGTTTCGCTCGAACATCATCATGTGACACACGACGCGATGGCCCAGGGGGGACGCGAGCTCAACTAGGTTGAAAACCGCTGTTCTATACTCTTTAAAGGGGCCTATTTATAAAAGTGAGAATTTGACTGTTGAAGTGAAAACTTATCACTTCGGGTAGCTGCACTCTGATTCTCTACTCCTTACTGACTAAACAGAGGATTCCTATAGTGAAAACGAGACAACATCAGCAGACGTCTCTTCCATAGTGAGGCATAGTCAGTCAGACAGTAGGAGGTAGAAAAAAAGGTAAATAGTTACAGCACCAAACAATAACATGTGGAATAAATATATAAAAACAATAAATAAATAAGTATAATAAATAAAAACCATATATAAAAATTCTCTTAAGAACACACACCAATATAAGTAAAAGCAAAACTGGAAAATTATAAAAAAAAAAAAAACCTCAGTTACTAAAGGAAGGTAAAGTCCAAGATGTCCAAAGTGGATCCAATCCAGTATTGTTTCCATCAAACCCTAATTTGCCACTTCAATTTGGTAAAGTAAAACTGGCAAATGTGACATAATATGCTTTGTCAAATTCACCACTGCAAAATGATTTGTGTCAGGAGAGGCTTTTACTGTATCTTTCGGCGTTCACATGCGGTTCCATCAAGGTTGCAAAAAAACACTGTTGCGCTTTTGTTGCGGTCACAAAAAGATGCTGTCGCGCTTCCGTCGTACTCGCAAAAACATGTCGTAGTCACACCATGACTGCGTCATTTCCGGCTTGCAGTTTTCCTGCCATTGGGCCTTTATAAGGCAGACACTCAGTTCATTCTGTGCCCAAATATACAACCTTCCAGTTCGTTCTGTGGCTCATGTCTATTGCTCGTTTTGTCTGTTCCAGTTTTGACTTTGGATTGTTCTTGGACTTCGTTTGTTTGCTGTCTGCCCCGACTACTGGTTTGTTTCTCAACTACGACTCTCTATGATTGCCCTGACCTTCGGTCTGTATTTCGACTACGATTATTGCTGCCTGCCTTGACCTTGGAACTTCATCTGACCGCTCTCTTCTTGTCCACCAGAGTTCAGCTAACCTAGGGGCCGTAACCTGGGCATTCCCTGCTGCGAAGACCACATCCCCTTGCAGGGGTCAATGGTAAAAACCAGGGTTTACCTTAGACTCCGCGACCTAGGCACACCTTTCGCCAAGTCTCTGTGGACTCGTACCACTGCCTCCTTCTCCACGCAGCCATTACCTGCACAACCCTTACAATTTGATGCTTGATGAAAAGGTGAATTACCTCTGCACATGCACATAAAGCTGAACAAAGTGCATTGTAAGTCTGCGACTGTCGTAAACTGTTGAATTAGTCTTCAATTCACCCCAGTGTGTGCGGAATACCCGATTATGAGGAAGTGGCAAATAAATGTGAATTAATACTTTTATGTGACTATTCAGCCTTTTATGAAGAATCCCCTATGTGTCAGTGTACTGGTGTTAATCAGAATGGATATGAAAGTACTGGTGCTCAGTTGGCGTTTGAAGCGTCAAAATTTTTAGCCACATTCTAGAGGCTTAACTCCAGATCCAACTTCACCCAGGTCCAAAATACAACTTCAAATAAATCTCTTAATATCATCTCATATCTAACTGAAACAAGTAACTGACGAAAACTCACTTCAGGCAATATATATGAACCACTGTAAAGGTAGACACACACAGCTGTATAATTCAATCATTATTTTACAAATATACAGCAGGAATCTATTGCATCTTAACATATTTATTTCTTCTTTGTTGTCTTCTTTTTAAGAAATGCAACAAAACCAAGACACATTGATAGTCTACTGCAGAAGCTATTACACCAGAGTTTCCTCTTTTTGCCTTTGTAACCTCATACTTGTTCAGATAAACATCCGGCTCTCGATACAACAGTGAAGACACATTCATAATCAAATTCCCACCTCTGCCCCATCAGGAACCAACTTCCTGAATGTAATTAAAGAGTAAAGTATACTTTTTTTCAAATGCCAAAAGAGTTTCATATTTTTCCGCTACCAAATGACTTTGCATTTTATTAATGTGCAAAACTGACACATTTCAATTCTTTGTTGTAATTCCCATATGCCTGTTCAGAGAGATTCCTACAAAGCTTTTCTAATTTGCTTTCAAAGCTTCTCCCAGGAGAAGATGAGATTGGCAGTCATATCCAACTAAATCTGTAAATTGTAATAAAAAGCTTCAAATTATTTTCAACTTTTAACAGATGTCAAGCTTCCTAAGTAAATTATGCTACTTGTAAGGCTTGTTCAGGCTGTACTCTTAGTTGATTAAAGCGAACATGCAAATAAACAGCATTGCATCAACACAAATTCAATTCCAGCTTAATATAAGCATTTTGCAGATATTACGGGAAATTCTTTTTTGGGCTTTGAACATCAAGCTTTGATGTGCTGATGCAGCTGATGACTGGTGAGTCTGATTACCAATGCTGGAAAGTATGGCATATTCTACAAGGATTCCCAAACCTAGATCTAATCAAATGGGACTTTTGTGGCGAAAGTTAAGGTGAAAAAAAAACAAAAAAAAAAACTATCCTTGCTTTTTGAGTTGATCCAGCTCAAATTTTTCAATGGAAAGGTTAGCTGTATTACTAATGTAAAGTATGGCTACCTTTCCGTCAAAAAATCAGATAGAAAAACTCGAGCGATAATCTCACAGGATCGACTCGAAAAGCCGAGATCAGTCTTTTCAACTTTAATAAGTTGACATTTGTAATTAATGCACATCAGATTTGCTCAAATTTAAGGTTTCAAAATGCGTCCTATCACCAAGCTACCCTGGCATCTGTATGACTCAGTTTAGAGCAATGTCACATGATCGACCGTCAGTATATAGATTTTGTTTTCATTGGGGATTGGATTCAACTGGTCTTGAAGAAGAATACCAGTGACAATATTCCTTTTAAGGAATCTATCTTTCTACTACATTTTTAATCCGTGCAAATCAAGCATATGTACAAGTGCAAGAAGTTTTCAACCTTTAAAGCATAGAAGCAGGGTTAGGGATGAACTAAAGAAAGCTCTTAAAGGAACAGAAAAATCCATCAAATTCATTTATTACTATATAATACACATTCAACCTTTGCTTCCAAAAACTCTAAATTGTGTCTATAAAGAATATTTAGTTGAAAAAATTGGGCTTTTGGGCACAGTTCCTGAATTTGTATTATTTGAAGAACAATAGAAAACAAATCGATTAGGTGGCTTCTATCATTAAAGTTAAAAAAAAAAGCAATGAAATTAATGAATGTAAAGTAAAAACAACATTTTTAAATACTCTGTTTATAACTGCCATATGTGTGTGTGTGTTAATGGTTCTTTTAATAAATTTTGGCCTCAAAAGCAAATATAAAATATATACAAAAATCCAAAACAAAACTAGACAATTTTACAGATTCAAACCTCTCCAAAACTAAAAGGGGGTGGAACTTGCATTTGTGTTTTAAACTATAGTAACATGACACTTGTCACATTTTTTCCTTATGTAGTAGATGGGGAAAGGCTAATTTGTAACTGGTTGTAATGGGGTTAAACACCAGTGCAATTCTACACCTACATTTGTGAATTTCCAATTGACTATACATTTTAAAGTGGACATTTAGGGGGGAATTCAACATTGTGCGAAGTGAGCTCCGAATCCTTCGGCTCACTTCAAACAGACTGTTATGCGCTCGCTGATGTTCTGCACGCGGACATCAGCGAGCGCTTTAAAGGGATTCCAGTCTCGGCGAGACCAAAATGGTTGCCTCACCGAGACTGGAATCCCTTTAAAGTGCTCGCTGATGTCTGCGTGCAGAACATCAGCGAGCGCATAACAGTCTGTGTGAAGTGAGCCGAAGGATTCGGAGCTCACTTCGCACAATGGTGAATTCTCCCCTTAATTTTCAGCTTAACATGCACTCTATTTTACTGAAAGGGTAATAGACACTTGGAAGAAACAGCCAAGATGTATTTGGATCATTAAATGAAAAACAGACCTGGGATACAGACATAACTACCCTAACACTAAGACAACAATAGGGAAAATGGCCATATAGGGGTGTAGCTGTTGGTCTTTACCTGTTGTCAGTATTGTTTTTATCACAATACATAATGAAAAGGTGAAAGAATCAAATATTTTCAATAAAATACAAAGCAAGCTCATTTACAGTGTTGGACTGGAGTGGTGGGGCCTACCAACGAAATAAGTGGTCAGGGACTCACTAATCAAAAGATTATCTTCCTGTCTCTTTATTCCTATCGGTTAGTACCCATGATTTTTCTTTAAACCACTTTTTTCTTGCATGTTTAACACAGGTTGAATGAGACTCTCTCAATTTTTTCTGTCCCCATCCATTTCAAAAAAGCATGTGACTAAACAGAAAAGCAATGATAGAGCATTATGGAATTCATCAACATGAGCAAATTTTACAGAGGTCTAGTAATCTATAGCCTCCAATCAGATGTTTGCTTTAATTATTCTTGTTTCCTTATACCAGAGAATGCTAACTGCTGATTGGTTGTTATGGGTTACAAACGATTGCACTTGTTGATGAAATCTCCTGAATTATAAGGCTGAATTCACAAGGCAAAACTGGCCTGACTTTTTTTGCATTTCAGTATATGCCTTGTTTGTCACGTGTAAATGTGTGTGAAATAGTGTATACAAATACCATAACAAACAATGGCATTCATTTACATAAAGGATTCAGTCCATTGATGTGACACCAGTCTGATTCCTGAATTCTCACATATATGGTATTTCACTCCAAAAAGTCTAAAACATAACCTGCTAGTATTAAACAAAGATTTCTTCCAAATAATTTCATTATTCTTGCTTAGTAAAACCTACCCTGCCTTCAATACACAGTTTCTACTATTCCATAGTATTTGGATGTTTAGAAACATAGGGTGTTCCTTAGAAAAGCATAGGTCTCAGAAACTTCCACAAATCACTGTCTCAAAGGGATCCATATCTGCCTGAGTAACTGCTCACTTAAAATGCTATTCCCAGTAAAGTGTTTTAGTCTGGCTTATGAAAAACCTGATCCCTCAGTGTTTTTACAATCTCTGTCTTCTTCACAAATTGTCAAGTTCTCCTACTGCCTCAGGTTACAGCTCCTGCAATTCAATGTATTATGGCAAGATATAAATTCCACAATGTGCACGACATCTCCAATAATATTTGCCCGAAACAGAGAAGAAAAGGACACAGAAAACCAGAACAACACGTTGCAGTCTGATATTCTCCCCCTGGCCGCCAGAGGCATTTGTGCAGCAATGTCAACAAATAAAGCTTTTTCTGCCTTAGGCTGAACTTGTCAAGCATTCACCTCATTAGTGTTGACCGCTCACCAATTATGTTAACAGTTCCTTTGCCTGAATATACTGTTTAGCTATGAAACAAGCCTCATTTGTCTGAGAGGATGTTTGCTCAAAGTTTCTCATTTGTATGAGGTCTTCAATATGCTTTACATAATGATATTAAACAGGTTTACTGGGTAACAGCAAAGGCAATAAGATACATTGAAAATCTGCTTGTCAATTCAGCTCCTATCAGGTGTTAAATGTCCAGCAATAAAAGATATTAACATTCTATATGTATGTATGTGTGTAATAAAATAAGTATTGCAATACTTAGTGATACCTTTTTTATTTGACTTACAGTCATTTTAAATAGACAGGCTTTTGAGAGATATTCTCTCTTCCTCAGGTCTAATTAATTCTATAGTTTTATTTGCAAAGTGCCACAAATTTACACAGTGCTGTATAATTCAGCAAGAGGTTGGAGGTCCCTGCCCCATAGAGCTTACAATCTCAATGGGAGGAGGATTTACATACACAGATAGAGGGGTAGTAAGAGCTGTAAACAGTGTGCTGAAACACTGGTCAATAAATACATATACTAAGCATAAATAACTAATTAAGGATAAAAATCAGAACAAGTGCTACATAAGGAAGGACTTCAGTTTGATAGATAGATAGATAGATAGATAGATAGATAGATAGATAGATAGATAGATAACGTAAATATTAAAATGTAAAAATGATTTTGTGATCAAGTAGTATTTGCCCCTTGTTTAAACAACCCTGCTCCCAAGCCATTCTGTGTACAGGCTCTTCCTGTATAGCACCACTGTGTGGGTGTGTTAAACAAGTGCTATACCAATAATTCCAGTGACCAGACCATTGCTGGGTAAATTTAAGATGGCACAGCCCATCTCTATACAAGTTGCCTGCTACTAAAGGAGGGTGAACCCCTTTCGCCCTGGGCAGTGAATATATTTTGAAGGGAATTTGTAGCTCTCACAGGGAGATTGATCAACAAGGAGAAATCATTAAAATACACCCTTGCCTCTAACACCTAATTTTGCCTTCATTCCCATAACAACTTTCAACAGCAAAACAACAAAAAGGTCTGTTGAGGCTGTTGTGAAAGTGCCATTTTTATAAAGACATATTTAGGGAATGTTTCAGATTTAAATGGCCTATTTAACCAAAGCAGACTTGGTATATACTACTTCATTACCTAGATTTAGCTGAAGCACACAAATACAAATAGGATCTATTGTATGGAAATGAGAAGGCTTACCTCATAGCAAGTGTCTGTATCCAAACACTTATAAATGTTTTGCTGCATTTCTAGAACATCTTGGAGAAGTCCATTCCAGTGGCTCTCACTGACTGGAGGTTGTCTATGGAAATAGAAGAATGTGAAGCATTTGGAAATAAAGACAGTTACCGAGATCTCTTACTTAAACATTTTTCTAAAACAAAACAAGGTATATACCTGACAAAGTGGCAATTCCCCCCAAAAAAACTATTGTGTTTTCATGTGTTTGCCTGAATAAATGTTTTTTATTAAAGCATGTCATAAATTAGAATCGTGTTTTGCTTCTAAGTAGCAAAAAAAAATTGTGAACAATTTGTTCAACTGAGGATAAAAGAAATGCAACTGTGAATTAAAAAAAAAAATGGGGTTCAGGAATTACAAGTAAGTTATTTTCAATTCTACAGATTCCCACAAACACTGCAGGGAAAACTCTATATTTAGTTAACCATTCCAGGATAGGGGCATATTTTTTTTTTACTGATCTTATTTTTTTCTCTTACTAAAATGGGCCATTGTTTTTGTGAATTGTGTGCAAATGTACTGATGTTTGGAAACTCTGTTGTTGTTGCTGGGAAGGGAAGTACGGTAGGTATTGAAGTTAATAAGACAACGATGAACAAGCTGTTACTACAGATATCACCGCTGAGTAAGTACTGAGCAAAGGGTTCTTGGTATGTAGTATGCTCTTTTTGTAAATGTAAGATGCATTCTATTCCAGAACTTTCTTAACACTAAGCTTTTTCTTTACAACAAGAATCCATCCCACAAAACTCAGTATGTGTGTGTCCTCAAACTATATATTTAATGGCAGACATGGAGAAGGATTTTCTGACCGCAATTATTTTTTTCTGGCCCGCGTTTCTTTAACATGACCCCAATGAGTTTAGGATCACTGCACTTCATCAGAAATGTTCCACATTGTATCCTTTATGCATTGCTTCATAGTGCAGAACAGAGACATGTGTCATTGTGTGACACAGGATATAATCTTGGAAATGCAGTGAACCCCGCTGGTAATAATACCTAGAGTTCATTCACACCCTGTAAAAGTCAAAGTCAATTCTATAGACTGATATGTCCACCAAACTAAAGGACTGCATGCACATTAATCCAAATCAGATGATATGGATTTATAATTTAAGCTGTAACGATCTAAAGCAACCTCACAAAGCTGTAAATGAATTCAGGAAAAGAAAATGATATTGTACATACCTGAGGAAGAATTTTAGGCGATTGCAAAAAAAAAAAAAAAGTTGTTTTTATTTTTGTTGTTTAAAAAAACAGGGAACATGTGTGTGTTCATTGTGACCTCACTGTTACTGGTGGAGAAGGTATTTTCAAGTAGTGGGTATAGATCACGTTATGAATAATAAAGAGGAGTCGTTGGGGACATTTTTGTAGATACAAATGAAATAAGTGTGAGATTCTACCAGGTAATTACAGCATCCAATCAATACTCTAATTTACAAGAATGATATCCCTTAAATGAACCGCAGATCTCACAGCTGCTTTTATATTAGAGCAAAACAAAAGATAAATAGCAGTTTGGTGATTTTAATCACAAGGGTATTGCCAAGATAAATAATGGAACTGGATGCTAAGACTAAGATCAAAGAAAACACTTCTACCCTGGATTTCATCATCGTGATTGTTGTTTCACCAGAGAGACATTAAAATCAAAAAAGGTTTATTTGTGAATGGACGTGTAATGTTTAGTAAACCTGGACAGATTTTGTCCTTGCATCAGGGGTATTTGTCTGTTCCTTTTAAATCAACCCAGCAGGTTCGGACTTGATTTAAATCTTAGCAATATAAGGGCAAGGCTATCTGAAAGTATTTGTTTCAATGGAAAAATGTCAAGGTGCCCGCAAACTGCCAGCATTTTGCATTAAAATATTATGGCAGGGTTTGGGAAACCAATCACAATTTTTTTTATAACCGATTGATTCCAATTGTACTGTGACTCCAGTTTAGCAGATAACCTCTGAAACCATCAATTTCTATCAACAAACAAACAAGACGCAAAAAAAAATTAAAAAATGTAAATTTAAATTATTAAAAAAGTTGGGTAGTTTCCCTTTAAAATCACACTGCATAGGGAACATTAGCCTTATTACCAAATTACAGAACATTATATGAGTCTCCTACTACTACAGACCTCCTGGCTAGTGAATTTCTAATAGTCCTATTATAATTTTTAATAGTCTGAATATAAATTTTTGCAGTTTTGTAAAAGGTAAATTTTACACAATTATTACAGACTGCAAGAATATATACACTCAGATTGGACGCACAATATAGATCAAAACAAACCTACATCTGCCTTGGTGCAATGCAACATAAGGATCTAGGGTTATAACCCGAGTGTTGGGTGGGCAGGGCTAAATGATGATCGACATTACAGCTCCTTCAAATCAGATACCTGATAGATGGTGATTTAAGGGATCTGATTGGAGAAGTTATAATGTC
>WMED01011902.1:0-15040 GCA_019650415.1 Pipa parva
GTCTAGCGGCTGCTGGATGGGAGAAGTGTCTAGCGAATGCTGGATGGGAGAATTGTCTAGCGGCTGCTGGATGGGAGAAGTTTGTGTCATTGCTACTGAGGCTGCTTGATGGCTGATGATTAGTGCACCTGCAGCAGCTTGAACGGAGATGTGTAGTGCAGCCGCAGCTCAACTCATACAAACTGCTCCGATCTCTCAGCCGCAGCACCACTCATACAAACTGCTCCGATCTCTCAGCCGCGGCTCCACTACACATCTCCGTTCAAGCTGCTGCAGGGGCACTAACACTAACTTGCATATATGATAACAAGAATTGAAAAGCAAGTTAAAATGCAAATAAAGGGTATCAAGATCATCTAAATTGCTTACTCACATAATACCGGTGTCATGAGAAGGAATCGATAGATGGTAGAAAGCTGTGGCACTAAGCCGGCAGTTGTATTGGGGCAATTTAAATATTGGTGTGCTGTCCTCCTTATGAGAGCCGTGGGCATAATTCTGACAGCCAGATAAACTCCTCCCAGAACAACTCACTGACACAGGAGCTGGGTCCAATTAACCTTTTACTGCACAGGTGGGGTCAAACTGGGGAGCAGAGAAATAATAAACTTTACTAACATGACACAAACTGCATGATAAATCTACACAGTGCAACAGTATATACAAACGTTTGTATACATACATATGTGTACTGTCATAGGGGATACGCTGTATAAACATGCAGGGCTATAAACAGATAAAGCACATGTATACCCCAACGGGAACAATGCTGATTAAACATATGTGTGTGTGTGTATATATGTATACTGTATGTATGTATGTATGTATGTATGTATGTATATGTGTGTATATATATATATATATATATATATATATATATATATATATGAAAACAGTGATAAACATATAAATGCATAATAATATGTAGATCTGCAATGCTGGATGATCTTTAATAATGTATTTACATACCAGTGAGGCTGCCTTGGGTTCAGATGGATATAGATGGGTAAAGGAACTGTTATCTCTATACCACACATAACCAATATGTCTGCTCAGAGGGATGACTTACTAGGGTACATGGGAAAACTACAGTGGCTCACAAGGAGCTATAGCTAAGTGCTAAGTCTGAGAATTAGGCTGCTTGTTATGGTAATAGGAAGGCCACTAGAGGGAGACATTACTATAGAACAGCAGACAATGAATACACATGCAAATAAAGACCTGAATAAAACATTGCTGAAGGCATGACAATTGGCATTGTGGCTTCTCCAATTAGACATCTCAAATATTGTGGGGGTTATTCACTAAAGTCTGAATTGTTGCGTATAGGTGTGAATTTGCCAGATAAAGACAGTCGCATCTTTATAATGAGAATATTGTTGCAGTCGTGACTTTATTATGGGAAAATTGTCGCAACTTTACAATGGGGAAATTGTCATGGATTTGCTATGGGAATCCGCTGTTTGTGAATTCGACAGTCGAATTCGTACCTTACACAGGCTCCTCAATGACAATTTCCTGTGGAAATGGTGAGATTCAAGAACTGTTAAAGAGCTCACTGCATTGTATCAGCTTAATTTAAAGATACTGTGCAGCAATCGGGTAATCCCTTAACCCACAACAACCCAGCTGGCTGATAAGGGAAGGTGAGAAGTCCAGTTCAATTGCTGTAAGATGTATTTAGTAATTGAGTTCTTTATCAAAAAGTTCTGTTATGTATTATGAACCTCCAGCAAGAAAGTAAGGTCTTTTGCTTGAGAAGCTAGTGTGGGCATAGTAAAATGAGTTAAGCAGGTAAAAAAGGATTCAGAACATTTGCATTCATTTTATTGATACACCATAGGCTATTTGGAATTGTGTCAAAAAAATAGCTCTTTAGAGGATGTGTTTTGGAAATGAAAGAGAGACTAAATTATTTTCATAAACAAAGCACCCTATTTAGTAAAGTACTTAGTAAAGTATAGTAGAGTAGCATTGCCAAAAAATGGGATTATTTTTTAGAAGACCTATGGCCTAAAAATTATATTTTGCTATTTTAGTAACGTCCCCAGCAAGTAATTTTGTAAGATATTTTTCCGAAACTTTGAGGCTGCTCGTTGGGCTGAGCCCAAGCCTCATCTGTATAACCCCTGATGCAACTGTTACATGTAGGTCCTAGAAATAAGAGAGTGGTGTATCTTTTAACTGACAGGAAGTACAACATTTATTTCATTCTTTTCATTCACAGAGCAGGATGCAGCATTTGTAAAATTATTTAGACTTCACTCTCAGAGGAAAGGCTTGAAAATGAGTAGGTTGTAACAGAATACTAACAAGGCGCTAACAGGAAAACTGATTTAGAAAAGTCATAACTGTATACTAGAAATGTTTGTTTTTGGTGAAATATTGAAAATTCCAAACACTAAAAAGTTTTTGTTTACGCTTTAATTTATAAATGAATTACTAAAAGGAGTGATAGTACATTTTTTTGTGCTTGCATAGGAAATGCTTTTCCGTCTCCTTCTTTTCTGAAACAGCAAGCTGTGTATCATTGTATGCTTGAGATACAGGATATTACAGAAAAATGTAGTCATAATCGCCACCAGAAATCATCCCCCACAATGAAACAGGTCCCTTGACATCACTGTGGATTTTTCACACACCCACTTACATTGCGAACATATTTTGCAAAGCATCCAGTGTTGCTCAAGTAGCCCAATTACAATGAAGTGCTCCCAATATTACGAAGTGTCTAGTAGCTCGGTAAAGCTGGAACAAGTGTCCTGATGTTATTATACACAGATAGCCTCCTGGTGTACTAGTAGCAACTTAGACATGCAGAAGCTATATAGTGCTAATGAAACAGCTCATATATTATTATAGCCTGTTTATATATTAACACAGCATCCATTCAATGTTTACAGCTTGCAGTAAAGTAAAATAATTCTTGTGGTTTTCCTTGTGCACTCTGGTGATTCCTAACATATGTCCATAGCTTCCGATGTTCTTGGCACCTAGCGAAAATTTCTTAGGACCCCTACGTTTCTGTCATGCAGTAAACAGAAATGATGGCATAGTTATAGATTCATGCTGTGATGGAGCATAGCTTGGTGTAGAATCTTCATAGAAAATATGAACTGAAACATGTGGAACAAATTGTCCACAGAAGCAAAATTATGAAATTTGTTTGAAATGTGATCCTGTGGTTCGCCCTCACTGTTACTGCCTAGAGTTACTGTGAACCATGTACTTTTAAATGAAAGGAAGCCATATTTGGCTGCAGTCCCTACAAATTGAAGTGTTGGATGGTGCCTGTTTTGGTCAATTTTCAATCAATCAATTTTTTTCCCTTTATTTTATCCTAATTTATGTGATTACTATCGTATCCATATCTCTGCCTTTGCAGATGTTTGTTATACACTTAAAGTAGAAGTAAAGTCAGAAATTAATACTTGTACATTATAAAATGTACCTGGCACTAGGTAGGACGTGCTAACTTCCATAGGGAACAGAGTAAATATTTTGGAGTTCCAAGGCAGTTTCACACAGCTATGAAGCTGCGCTCTGGCTCCCCCTCCTGACTGGTATCAGTGGTGCAGAGCAGCGTCAACATCATCACGCCTACTCCAGCCATGCACAATGATGATTTCACCACTCAGATTTCAGTGAGTACTTAGTACTTGCAGTGAAATCATACCTTTCCCGCTAGTTCCAGGTTCATTTTATAATGTATTAATTTCATTTCTGGGTTTAATTCTCCTTTAAGAAACAACACTGTACTGCAGCGGTTCTCAACCTTGTTGAGACCACGACCCCCTGTGACGTCACCGCGCCGCACGGTGTGATGGCGTTTCGGCCAAACGTCATCACCTCGCGCGTCACGTGGTGACGTTCGGCCAAAACGTCATCACGCCGCGTGTCACGTGATGACGTTTACTGCCGACGTCACCCGCAGGAACCCTTATAAGAAGGGTTCCTGCGGGTGCTTCCGGGAGTCGGCGCGGTTCTCGATTCCAGTGGGACGGCCTGGGTCGCGACCCACAGGTTGAGAACCGCTGCTGTACTGGGTTGTCACTTAAGATATGCTAATGTTTTCATAAACTTAGAAGATTTGACTCTTTAGTATGTGTTTGTGATTATAGCATATGATGTCAGATAGATGCTATTGGAGCTTATAAAATGAACTCAGTCATAAGAAAGATTTGGTAATGAACAAAGGAGAAATAACATCAAACACCAGAGGACATCCAAGAGGGCTCTTATGTAGTTTCTGGTAAAGACTGCTACTCCTCACCCTTAGGTAACCCAAAGAGAACCACCAAAGGATTTCCTTTTCTGTAGAGATGAGATTAAATTAATGCATCAAACCAAGAGTCCTTGGCACTCAGTTTATTGAGAGGTCTTTGACTGGTACCCCTAACCTAGAGGTATGACTCCTACCAATGGGTAAGAGAACTAACCTGGGAATATGGGCTTATAAGGTGTTTCTGTATTGGATCATGATCTAATACTTCCATGCGGGACCATGGCAGATGTAGCTGCAAGAGAACAGTAGCAGTACACAAGCAGAAATGGTGACTATAACAACATAAATAAATAATGTATATCAATGTTATGTACAGTACATTACATAGTCAGTCCCCAGAATTGGGCTGCTTATTTAAGATAAAGCCTTATCAGTAAATTGTACAATGACAAAATAACATTATTTTCTCATAAATCACTTTTCTGGTCCTCCAGTACATCCAGTCCCTCTTCATCACAGTCTCACTTGTAAGATGTACGATGCTAGAAAGTTTTCAGCACCTAAATGCATAACTTTATATTTGTCTTTATTAAATATTTTTTGCCATAGGTCTGTTACTAGCCGGGTCCCTGTGTTTTAGCCAATAGGGTGGAAGTAATCTTACTGATACTACTCCTGCTGAACATGCATGCCCTTACAAGATGTTCAGTGTGTTTTTACTCCTGGGTGACCAGCACTCTACTGGCAGCCACTGACCCACCTCCTGTACAGCATCAGTGGTGTAAGCACGTGCAAGAGCCCAGTTGAGAGAAACTGTACTTTTGAGCATGTGTGCAGGGGATTAGAAAAGCACACCGAGTTCTAGTAAGTTTATTTTGTCCCAGTTAGCTAAAACAGGTCTTTTCAGTTCTTGAATTTTAAGCCTTTTTTAAATTGTCACTTAGTGACAATGACAAAGGTATAAACCCAAAACCTTCCCAGCTACAATGTGACTTGAGACATGCATTTATTTCCCTAAGATCCCTTTGTCTATCCTGTGCAGTGCATGACACAGGAATTATTTCTGAGCATACCAAACGGGAGTTCTTTCTCTTTAGCTTGGTGCCTACTTCTTTTAATTGGTTTTAATTATATCCTACTACTTGATTATAAACATTACAAACTGTTCTGAAGAACAAGAAACGAAAACTCTTTTTAATGAGGTTCTATTTGAAAGCAGAGTTGTATGTCTTTTAAAGAAACATATTTTAAAGCCCCAAACACCTGCCATAACCATAAAATGTTTATTACACATAAAACAACATATTTAAAGTCAATGTTTAACATGCGTATGCGTCAAGTGAATTTCCTACCCAATTCAAAGAGAGACATTGCATGTATTCATTTTCTAATCCATGAAATGATTTGAGAATACACCAAGAAGGAAGATGCGGCTATTTAAAGAAATATTTGCTAGAGTTTGCTTGTTGGAATATTGATCTTTAGGAAAGCTAAAATCAGCCAGAAAGAAATGAATACATAAGCAGTACATTAGCAGCTGCTTCTAATAAGACAAAAGTGTGCAGATGGAATACCAATACACGCCAGCCTCTCATGACAGCCACATTATCATATTATCGGCAGAAGCTTTCTGAATAAATATCATTGGCGTTTCAGGCCATCCCGGATTCCAGACATGAAGAGTTTAGGGAATTCTGGGATTTTGGTGCACTGCAGGAAATTAAAAGAATTATCAGTTGGTATTAGGGCTGCGGACATGTAATTATTCTATTGATTTCGGTGAGAGATTGATGGGAATTTCTCAGAAGATTGTTAAGCAGATTTTTTTTTGTCTGCAGCTGAAAGAATACTGTAATTATCTGTAAGAATATTATATGTATTCTTTAATTTCTGTCTCATTTTTTTATATTCTTTATTGATTAGATTACCGATGACGATATGAAGTTTTATTTTTGCAGTTCAGATGCATACAGACGTTGACCAATGTCCCTGTATTGGTTTTTCCTTGCCCCACATTCAGTTTCCTACTCTTCCCAATTATTCTCTTTTGCCTAATTTTTAAACTCTCAACTCAGTGTTTCATTTCTACCACTCAGTGTTGGACTGGCCCACCAGTGGCCTTCCTGAAGTCTCAATCTGCACCATTATCTCATATTCCAGAGGCTAGTTTAAGAAGGTAGGGGTTTGAAGACAAAAAAAGAGTTAGGATACAAGTAAATAATAGGGACTGAGAAGGGGAATGAAGAGACAAGAAAAACTTTAGCTTTTTTTTCCTGGTGGGTTCCTGATCTCTTGTCTCCCGGTGGGTCCCTGATCCCTTGTCTCCCGGTGGGTCCCTTGTTTCCCAATGGGTCTCACCACTCAAGGCTGACACTGCTCCCACTTACTTTGCATACAGGATTTTACACCTGCCCCTTTTTAAATCTTTCCCATGTTTTTTTTTTTTTTTAATTCTCATTAATTCTATTTATTTCTACTTATCTACCTATTTCTGTGTATTCTCTCTGTGTCTTGCCAGTCTTTTAATACTCAGTAATAGAGACATCTGTGGACCACCACGTTTTAATTTAGATTGTGATTTCATCTCCTTGTTTTAGTTCTGCTTTTTAGTTGGTTTCTGATCTTTAAACACTGTGCCATATTAAGGCCACTGCACACTGCATTTGGATGTTAGAAAGGCCTACATTATCTTAGCATTACCACTGCCTAGGCCATTTGTCATTTTTAAATATTTTTATGTATTCAAAGCAAGGAACATTCCATTTCGGCTTAAAAAGACAGGTGCTATATTTTTTAAAGGAGAACTAAAGTGAAAAAAACAAAACTGGCATTGGCGGTTCAGAGCGTCGTCCAGTCTACACCGCCAATGCTGGTCTGGAGGGAGAGCCAGAGCGCAGCTTCATAGCTGTTACAATAGCTATGAAACTGCCATCCTTCTTGAAGGTACGTGACGTGATTGAAGATCAGACTGAGGGCTTTCCACTTAGTACCAGGAAAGTTTTATAACATTTTATTTAGTTTTTTTTTGCTTTAGTTCACCTTTAAGGGCAGTGTAAGGCACTGCCTATTTTAAACTATCCCTAAGCCTTTTCTTTGCCTGTCGCATGTTTTCTTGAATGATACAAAATGCTGCACATTCAGATGCATGGCTGACGGCACCTCTTGTAAATATAACCACAAGACACATGCTAAAATATGCATTAGTGTGGTGTTCATGGTGTAAAGGGGTAGGGACTGCGGGTTGCAATAAATCTTTGCTCCCTCTGTTGTGGCCTTTTCACCTCTTCCCCCCCGAGTACAATAAAATGTGATTAGGTATATGTCCCCCACTTCAACGTTGATACCTGGGTTGTGATCCTGTACCAGACTTGACATCTTTCCACACTTAGGCCCAAGCAGCATGCAAAAGAATCAATGTCCAGATCGATGCACTTGTATCCAACAGATCCTCTTTATTCACTCCAGATAAGTTCCACACTGTGGCATGCAATCCACAACTCTCTCATTTTCCAAATCACCATCTGTGAGCTGCTTCTCTCCCCACCTGGCTCCAGGGGTTACTCTATTCACTTTACTCTCCACCCAGCAACTCTCCTGGGGTAGGTCTGTATTCTGCGGGGATCACTTACATAGGCACCTCATAGCTCCCACTCCGTCCCATTGGAGCTAGCTCACACCACACTACTACTCCCATACTTCCTGTTTTAGGGTACTTTTATCTCCTCTCTCTCTCTAGGGTGCTATTACTCCCCCAACCTGGGGATAATTAACATATTTCCGGGTGAACCCTCCCACATGTTCACCACTAGATGGCGCTGCTCTACCTCTCAAACTTAAATTCTAACAAGCCCATAGGTCCCTGACTCACTCCTCACATTAAGCTGGTAAGGGTCAAGACATTTTCCGTACCCCCTTACAGTGGTACAATAGAACCTAAGAACCAAATGCATAGTCTTCCACTGTACTAGAAGCAGATATAGTGGTTTTCTGTGTTATTCTACTTTACTAAACAGTATACAGTGTCTTAAAGGCATAACCAATAACTTTTGCTTCTGGTGATATTCCTTTAAATGTAAAACAGACATGTCATTTTGCTCCCACAATTTCCATGCATAATCAGTTTAATTAAACCTTATTCTATTTTCTTCCTCCACTCTATGGAAAGTGATTGGTTTATTATTAAATTGCTCCAGGACTTAAAGAATGGGAAAATGCATTTCTTTGTACCAGGCAAGCAAATATTTATTGACATTGTGAGTTTTATTAAAAAAAAAAAAAAAATCAGTTATTCCATAAGTGATGTCATAGTGCCTAGCAGTAAAGCAACATTAGCACAACCTTACTCAGCTAGCTTTAGGGCTGGTTTACTCTGACATCTCATGTGCAACTCATCTGCTTACCTTTAGTTCTTCTGGGATAGTTTTCACTGGCAACTACAACAGTTCCTGGCAGTGGAGTGTAAAAAACCATTAGACCTATTTACACTTGTTGCAGAAATCCCATTGGTTCACAGCCATATCTTCCACGTTTGTACTGTGCTTGCTCTGTTCACCAAAACTAGGGGCGGTCCTGGCCCTATTGGCGCCCTGGGACTCCCCTGCCCCACGCCCCCCACTCGCCTCCAACAGCGTTCCAGCGACGCACCTCCATTAATGAGGTAAGTTGAATGCGACAGCGCTCCTCAGATGTTCGGGTCTTGCCAGCAGCTGCCGAATACAGGCGACAAGACCCGAAGCAGCCAAAGACCGTCGCATTAAACTTACCTAATCAGAGGAGGCGCGTCGCTGGAACGCTGTTGGAGGTGAGTGGGGGTGCAAGGCAAGGAAAAGGGGTGTCGCGGGGCAGGGAGGTCAAGTTTAGCGATGGGCGATGTGGGCGACAGCACCCCTCAAATAGACTGCACCCTGGGCCGTCGCCCACCTCGCCCATCAGAAGTGGCCCTGACCAAAACACACAGGAATAGGAAATAAAGAGGATCGTAGTGCTTGTCTTGAGACCTATCGTTAAGTATTTGCTCCCTTAAGAATCACCCCAGGAAGCAACAAGCCTTTAGCACCCCTTTAAGAATGCTTTTCTAAATGATGTCATAGAAAGGATAGAAGGATACTAAGGAGGTTATTGACTAAAGTGAGAATTCGACTGTCGAATTCTCAAACAGAGGATTCCCATAGCAAATCCATGACTGCTACAATAGTAAAGTCGCGACTGAGACAGTAGCTGTCTGTTCGGTAGAGGTAAATTCACACCTTTACACGACAATTTGGACTTTAGTCAATAAACCCCCTAAGAATTTCTCAATTTGTGATTTCCCACTTAAATACCGTATCTGTTCCCCAAAAATCCTGCAGAGTCCACCAGGCAGGTAAAGGCTTGTTAAATTTGAATGACTGCCATTCTAATCCAAATGGGAATTTTTATTATTTTGGGTGTTACTGATTATAAATATATCTATACTGTATCTATCCTCTATAATTACTAACTTTATGAAAAGTTAGATAAAGGTTTGTGATCAGGGCAGACAAATAAACAAGAGTCTGTTTTTTTAAGGATACAGACAGTGTTACAATTCACTTGAATATATGATTATATATCTACATTTATGATTTGGAGGTAATAAACTGTTCTAGCAATAGTCAAACACAATTCAATAAAATGCAACATAAGCTTCACATATATGAATTTAAAACTGTTTTGCTTTTTCCCTTTTTTTGTTTTTACTCCATTTATATTAATTTACCGACAATTACATTTTTCTAAACCATTTGTGCAACACCTGCTTAAAAAAAAATAGCATCACTTGACCTTTGCGTATTGCTGCTAGCAATGTGTTTGTATGAGACTTTCTAATCACAGGAAGTGACATTTACACTTTGTTGAAGCAATCCCAGTTATTGTACCTGCCTTCTCAACAATCGCTTTCGCAGATTTCTGCTTTCCATGAAGAACTTTATAATTGGTTATTGATGGCCTATTTGTATGCTAATGTTGCTCAATAAAAATGCTGAGGGTGAATTAACATTCTTGCTATGTGCATAAAGTGAACCTTATAAAAGGTCAACCTATTTTATGCTCAAAATTATTAAATAAAGGCAAATCAAGGAGACGGAATTTGAAACAAATACAATGTGCTCACTAATAGTATCAATAGGCAAAAAGACAAAAAAATCACAACTAGATTTAAAAAAAAAAAAAGTATGGAAGAAATATATAAAGATTGCATACTTCTCTACCTGCTAGATTGTGATTTACGGGATCTGATTGGAGGAGCTATAATGTCAATCATTATTTAGCTCCACCCACCCAACTAGGGAAAGAAAAGGCAGGCTGACAGAGAGAAACACTATATAAAAGTACATTTTATAATACATATATATTTACAAAAAAGTTCATTTCATTAGTAGAATCAAAATTATTATTAGTTTTGAGGTGACAGGTGCACTTTAAGGTCCGGACGGACTGAAACGCATCAGGCCTGTAACTTCTTTTGTACTGCCTTTTCTATGCACTGATAAATGGACTTAATGCTTATAATAAATGCAATAAATAAACCTTCACATTTTTATCTGATCCCTGGACTGTGCAGGTTTGTGTCTACATAATAACCAGCAGACCAACCCCATGGCTCCTACAGTTACTACACTGTTTATCCCAATCCCGTGGCTCCCACAGTTACTACAGTGTTTAGCCCAATCCCATGACTCCTGAAGTTACTACACTGCTTAGCCCAAATCCCGTGGCTCATACTTACTGTATTCGTCTGTTAAAATGAATTATCACTTTGGGTAGCAATACTCTGATACTCCCATATTCTCTACTACTTATTAACTAAACAGAAGATTCCCATAGCAAAGAAGCAAATGGCACCAGATGCCACCTCCTGATTAGATGTAGCACGGTGTAGTCACTAGGGCAGTAATGGATCTGCCACCAGCCTCCTAATTCACAGCTTTAGGGCATAATTCACCAAGCTCCAAAGTGAGGTGCGAAGCGTATGCCTCACTTCGGAATGATGGATATGCGCTCGCTGATGTCCTGCACACGGGCATCAGCGAGCGCATTAAAGGAATTCCAGTCTCGGCGAGGCAACTCTTATGCTCTCGCCGAGACTGGAATCCCATTAATGCGCTCGCTGATGCCCGCGTGCAGGACATCAGCGAGCGCATATCCATCATTCCGAAGTGAGGCGAACACTTCGCATCTCACTTCGGAGCTTGGTGAATTAGGCCCTTAATCTGGCTAAGTGTAAAACTGGCAAATGCGACACAATTCACCTTATTGAATTCACTAATTTAACAGATTGCAGCACTCGATGAATAGGCAAATTACCTGTGCATGCACTTGCAAAGTGATGCGAAGAGCTCTGTAAATCCGCGACCGTATTACACCAGTTTATTGTAAAGAAAGAAATGCTACAATTACAAACTACTGTTTGTTTTGTTTTTTTATCCATCCACTATGTTGTATTTTAGCTTTAATGTCGGCTGAAAATCACGAAGAAGAAAATAAAACCGCGACTTACAGTTAACTTTCAAATATCTTTACGATGGTGAGAATGTGTTGTCGGCTGTCGATTTTCCCTTTAAACGATGGTCATTTCTGTAGATAGCGGCTAATAAAATAAATTTAGATTTCGTTCATATAAAATCTTAACAACCCCCCAGGAGGGAGTGTTGTGGATAGATTTTGTAGCAACTGACAATGCAGCTCTAAAATAAATAAATAAATGACAGAAAAAAAAAATACTTGTTCTTTGATTGAAGATTCCGTCCCTTGTTCAACAAAGGTTATGGCGCCTGTAAAAATCTTTCAGATAGCGGCATGTGTAGGAGTTCAATCACGGTTAATTGTGCTGATAATATACACAGTGATCTGATGGCTGTTGCACTAACATTTAATCAGCTGTAAGTAAATTTCCTGCTTTATCGCTAGTCTTAATTATGCACTGCTATGGTACAACAAAACAGCAATGCAGAGCAGGTGTCTCCTTCACCTTTACACTGCCAAAAAGAATTGCCCCTTGTTCCTGCTGGATCAATGTTTCTCTTGATTTAAAGTGAAGGCGTCACAAAAATCAGTTCAGCTAAAAAGGAACTGTTCATTTTGAAATATTAAAGGACCGGTAAAACTAAGAAAAAGATGAAAATCCCTATTTGTAAAGGAAGGGCAGTTATTCTTATATGGCACTTGTATAAATGCTCTTTGAAATTAAATTAATGAATTTTATTGCTTTTTGTCTGTTATCGTTACTGATAATAGCAGCCATGTTGTTTAACAAGCTTCACCCAGTCCCGTTTTCTATGGCGCTTTACATAAAGAAAATACAGGAAGTGCCTAAAGCCTGATTTTTAAAGCTAAATATCTTACATTCTATATGCCATTTATAATTTTCGGAGGCACAGATTGAATATATAGTAACTTTAAATGTGGTTGAGGCATTTTTTATTTTTTTGGTATTACTGGTTTTTTTTTTAAATTGCTTATAAAAACTGGACACTGTGCTTATAAAAACTGGACACTGTGCTTATAAGGGCAAAATTTCTTAAAATTGGAAAGATCATTTTCGACCTTTTTGATTTTATCAAATTTTAAAATGGATTATTTTTCAAACGACCTTTTCTATTTTAGTAAATTTCCACTCGCAATATACAGCATTAGATGGACCACCAATCAAAAACGAGCATGTGAATTGCTATTTAAACATGGCTCAACATGTAAGCTAAGAGCTGTGTTCCTCTGTTGGTACTGCAGGGAGAAAATGCTAGTAAAATCTATACAGCCCTGAATTAGGTATATTTAAGACGTCCCCCCTATTTTAAAGAAAAAGGTAGGCATATATAATTTTTTCCCCCATTTAATTAACTTGTTATGGTGCAGAACCGTGGAAAAATTAAGCAATTCACAAGCAGCCTTAATGAGGACCAATTTAGGCTAAAATCTGGAGTTGGGAAATCAAGACCAAGTACGTATTAAGTAATACATCAGTCAATTAATTATACTAGTGTAGCTCTATTATGCATTGTAATACAGTGCAAGAATTAATGAACTGTTTTTACTTTAGAAACTTCTCTTGTTTTGCTTTAAAACAGAGTGACTTGAAAAGGAAAGGAAAATCTGCATATCTGAAAACTTCATTGAATAAACATATCATGGTTGGCTGTTTCAAGAATTGTATATAGTTCCCTTAGTAAGAGTATATACGTTGGGGTTTTTAAAATCACATGTGGGACAGAGCAGGAGTGTCCCCTCCTTTTTATTTTTGCTTTGATAATATAAATATTTATATATAAAGAATTTACATTAATAATTATCATCATTCGTTTGCAGATGTGAATTCTAACTATATTGTACCATGTATCTTACCTACTGAAAGCGAGTCTGACACTGAGCGATGCCCTGTCACTGTTCCATACCAGTGTAAGAAATGCAATACCAATCTTCATTGATACATTAAAGTGCACCTGTCACCTCAAATCACTAATACTAATCTAGGTAGAACTAATGAAATAAATGTTTTGTAAATATATATGTATTTAAAAAATGTACCTTTATACAGCATTTCTAGCTGTCATCTTCACTGTCAGACTGCCTTTTCTTTACCGAGTGTCGGGTGAGCGGGGCTAAATAATGATTGACATTATAGCTCGTCAAATCAGATCCCTGCTAGATCATCAAAACCAAGAGCGGTCTTTCCAAGTTTATTAAATTTCACCATAAAGACTTGATATTGGCATAATTGTTGCTCTTTCCATTCATTTTTTTTTTTAAACAGATTTTTATTAAATAGGCAAAAAAAAAAATCTGACATAAAAACAGAGAATACAGATAAAGCACACTTTTTTCAATGACTGTAAATTTTATGTTTGTATTCTGTTTGATAGGGAAAAATCTGCATGACCTGTTTATCATGCGTTCAAATACTGTAATGTCATAAAGACATCACTCATTCACTCTAAGGTTCTAAGGTACTGCATCCTTTAGGCTTTGTACAAATTATTCTGTCCTTAATTTACCTTTTTGTGCTAACGTAATAGTTTATATTACACATATAACACATTTCACATTGTTTAGAATTTAACTGCTGTTTCAAATCTTCTTTGGCTTTTACTTAGTGCTCTTACATAAAGGCCTGTTTCATTTGTATTTATATAAATATATCTTTTATATTAATATTCATTCTGTACAGGATATTATTAGACTTATTATTCATCAAAGTGCGAATTCAGCAGTCGCAGTGATTTTGCATTACTTCAAGTCACATCTCACAGATGGTTGTGATTTAGCAATTCCTTATTCACTAAGCAGTATATTTCCTTACCAAAGTCTTGAATGGCGTTGGAATCAATTTTAATGCATAGTCAATCGATCAGTAACTGACTTATTAACACAGGGGTCTCAAACTCGCGGCCCCTGGTCCTGAGCTCCACCAGGCGTTTTTTTCACCAGTGAAGTGCTGGATCCGACACAGAGGGAGTCCTAACTGACTCTCTCTGTGCAAAGAGGAGTGCCCCTGTGACCCAATCGGTCACAGGAGCCAATAGGAACCCGGGAGCACATGTGATCAGCGCTTTCGGGTTCCTTCTCGTCTAATGTGCTGCAGCAGCAACAGCATGCACTGCCAAACTCTGCTGGGGGTGGGGGGGGATGGGAAGTAAGACTCCCACACCAACCCTCCGACCCCCCCACAGCCACCTCTGAGCCCCCTGATCCCCCTTCCACGGCCACCAATTTAAAAGATTGAAATAAACCCCAATGGTCACACACCCTCCCACAATGCTCCCACACACCCCAGTGACCCCACAATATCCCCCCAGTGGC
>WMED01011903.1:0-15040 GCA_019650415.1 Pipa parva
ATCTTGTTATTTTTGAATGAATATTCACCTTCCACCACACCAGAGCTCTGCCATCAATCCCCCACTGACTCATTCTGATGTAGGAAAGTCAAACAGGTGAATTGGGAGCAGTTAGTTTAGTCACATTTGCTCCTTTGACACAGTTCCTCACTTATTGAATAGTAGAAGTAACTGTGCGCACACAAAGTGATGTGAAAAGCTCCGTAAGATTGTGACTATTGTAGTTGTCCGAATTGGTTGTGTATTTGCCACATCGCAGAGTTTTCTCAATAAGTGAACATGGGGAATTGGCGAATAGATGCGAATGCAGAGCTCTACGCAACTATTTGTTCTTTAGTCAATGAGGCCCTGTGTGTAAGGGAGTAAATGAAGTCTGTAACGCAGATTTACCCACACACCTATATGCAATCCTTGCGCCCTAGTGCTTTAGTTTGGTTAATCTACTGCGTACAAATAAAGAACAGAAAATATTATGTAAATCCAATAAACCTGATGGTTTTACAGGATTTCCATCTGAAAGCAAATGACCTATTTCATTGAACGGAAAGGGTTTATTTTCCCGCAGTTTACGGAGAATCAAGCACTCTTTGGCTTAATGAACCAGTGAGACAAACTTCACAACACAACGGTCCATGTACAAACACGGTGAATTCAATATACATTTCATTTTAGTCAATGCTGATATATTAGTGCTGCAGAGGCTGGGACCATGATTAGAAGTGAAGGTTTAAAACCATCCTCTAACCAATCAGAGCATTAGAACATTCAAATCTAAATCACACTTGAAGCCAATTACTGCATTAAGACAATCACAGTAGCCAATCAGAACATACTTTCCATTAGGTTGTACAGTACATCTAATAGAATCTGAACTATGATAACCATTAACCAACTCCCTTCGGTTCCTGTTTCTAATACCAAAGGCTTAATACGGCTTTTTCTAATAACGATTAAAAGTAAAATATACCCTAAGAACTCAATTCACTTATAAATATTCAGTGAGCTTTAAATCAACACGTCCGTTACATATATTAAAATCATATGTTTACACTGCATGTCTTCAACTACCTATATTTTGTATACTTAAAAGTGATATATTTCATTATATATAAGGTAGGATAGAGAGGTCGTGTTAGTCCACAGATGCAAAAAAATGAGTATTGTAATACTCAGTGATACTTTTTTTATTGGACTGACAGTTATAAATAAACGAGCTTTCGAGAGACCCGTCCTCTCTCTATCAAGTATTTAACAGTTTTGTTTGTGACTTGATAAAAGAGGACGGACCTCTCGAAATCTCATTTATTTAAAACGACTGTTAGTCCAATAAAAAAGGTATCACCAAGTGTTGCAATACTCATTCATTTTATATATACTGTATATATACAGTATTTCTTACTTATTTGTTAAAGCCTGACTGCAATTCACCGGGTACCCGGATTCATGCTGTTGTTAGTAGATTTTAGGACGTTTCACTGAATCTGAAGAGAACGAACAACAAAACCAAAGATTCTTCTACCGAAAATAAAAAGATCTCAAGAAAGTTATGGAGATGAAAGTCAAACCAGTTATTCCCAGCTCCAACTTATTTCTTTTCACCAAAGTATTTGGGAAATATTTAGCAAAATGACATCTTGTTTAAGCGCTTGACTCGTTAACTGAAGATACTGGGCATTTAATATTGTAACTGAGCAGGGCAGTTGGCAATATCTTATCAGCATTTCTCACTTATGTAGGAGTGATAATACACAGATAAATGCAGATAATGGACCTTTTTTGGCTGGTGATGCCCAGATTAAAGTCCCCATTAGTACATGCGCTGAAAGGCATGTCACTATCGAAGTGGCCTAGATTTTTATCAGAGACAGTACCCTGCAGTCAGCTGGCAGGCGTTATAAAATAGCACATTTTATATTCAAAGAACAAGGCAGCTCTGATTGAATATCTTCATTTACACAAAGTGAAGCATCTCTGCATTTACTCTTAACGAGGTCAGTGGGGCTTAGGGAATCGGACACCTTTTCTGGCCAAAAGAGAAATGGGGAGGGGGCAGGGGAGCGGAGATAATTGGAAATTTTAAATGCTAAGGTGGCACAGGCTGCGATCATGCAACCGGAGAATGGATTCCATACAACCCCCCCCCCCCCCATGGTGTATTTAAATGGGCGCAGTCCTGTGTCTGCAAAGTGCAAAATTAATTAGCGCCTAAATTACTTTCCAAAATGCCCACAGTATAACGTGTGCCTGGCGTTGTGAGATGCTGGAATCTCAGATAGTTTAGTAATCTGTTAACTGGTGTGACACTTGTGTGTCTACTCATGTAGTTAAATGTCCCCCGTATACACTGGATCACTCTCCAGCTAGCGTACCCCAGTACTAGGGCTCCTCCCACACAGCAGAGCTAGTTCATCTCGGGATTAAACTTATGTGATTTTCACACTATTTGACTTTGTTTTCGCCTTTATGATTGACGAGGGTCGTCGACCATTTTGTCACTTAATTTTAGACTTGAATACCGCTATCTACAACATACTTAAAATGAATTTCCAAGGTGAACGACCCCTTTTAACAGACCAAGGCTAGGGGACCCAATGTAGAGATCTCATTTAATGGGTGCCTAAATTCTCACTTTAATGTGTAATAAATCAACAGTTACTCAACAATTACTACAAGTGTCTCTTTACAATTAAACTTCCAATAAAGGTTGCGATGAATGATTTTGCGATGCAGCTTAGAAGTGTCCTGAATTCTGTTTTGATACCGATATTAATGGGATTCCCTTTTTTTGGGTTATTTAACCAAATATGTTCAGAGCCTCTTGGATTCTAGTTTCAGTTTGCCACCTCATTGGGAATGGTGCTGCCCACCTACCTACCTACACTGTAATAGGGAACTGGGATACATAGTTTCTCCTCTGCTTAAATCCTAACAGAAGAGCTTCAAATAAACTGGGTATTGATCCCCCTTCCCGCAATTGGATAACTCAATTCTTTATTTATTATTGTAAAACTGCATGCTGGGAATATTTCCTGGCGAACTCTGAACTTTATGAAGTTCTTTAACTTCTAAGGACTTCTTGATACCTTTTATGTACAGCGCAGGGCACATTAATACACGTTTCTATAAAAAAAATATATTTCTGTAAGAAATCGCAAGTGTTCAGCATTCAGGGGTTGACACAGGTACAACACTTTAGCCGCCACGTTCGTTAATAAATTGACTTTAATGCGAGTGCAGTTTTCCATATTTACTGTTTACCTTCGCATGTTATAGTGCAACAAATAAAGCGCAAGTCGCAATTAGGGGATATTCAGTGAATCCAGCTTCTTCTTCTGTAGCCGCAGAGAAAAAAATGGCCGATGCTGTCGTTAGAAGTCAGCTTGGCTTTTATTTTTCGGGTGATTTGTCAAACAGATGCGCGCCTCATCACATCGATGACATTCACGGTCTCTCGGAAATTTCGGCGACTCCATCTGCGGCAGATTATCCTTTCACTCTGTACCTAAGCTTATTATGAAACAGATGCTCTGTGTTACTAATTATCAAGAGATGGAAACTACGAGCAGAGGTGCAAATCAAACCAAGAAAAGCTTTAAAAACTTCCACTGGGGGGAATCAACGCAGCATGACACATTTCAGAGCTCAGGAATGACTTACATCGACCCCCCCCCCCCCCCCCCCCGCTTCCACCCCCTCCACCGAAGAAGTGAGTACGGCACAGAGAGGAATGGTTAGTACAGGGAAACTATAATTATCGTGTCATACGAATGATATAGGGAAAACAATATAAAGAAAACTCCAGATGTCCCTTTACTATAAATGTAATACCAACGCCAATTTACAAGATCACAATCTTTAATCTTGTTTAAAGCCCAGATCAAAGCGCGACAAGAAGACTTTCCATTTTTAACTTCTTTAAAGGACAACTACGCTGAACATTTAGGGGGTAATTCACCAAAAAGCGAACTTACCCTCCGGATCCTTCGCATCAGTACGCATACCCGGTTATGCGCTCGCTGGTGTCCTGCACACGGACATCAGCGAACGCTTTATAAGGGTTCCAGTCTCAGCAAAGCTCACAAGGCTCTACTCGAGACTCCTCGCGAGACTGGAGTCTCTTCAAAGCGTTCGCTGATGTCCGCGTGCAGGACACCAGTGAGCGCATAACCGGGTATGTGTATTGATGCGAAGGATCCAGAGGGTAAATTCGCTCTTTGGTGAATTACCCCATTAAACACTGGTTCCAGCAATGGATTAAAAACAATAATTATTTATGGAAATTTAGAATGCCGTGCGCTTGAGAACATGATGTAATTTGGTTACTGGGTTATTTTATTCAGCACTCTGATTGGTCCACCTTAATCAAATATAAATATATATAAATATATATATATATATATAAATGAGTATTGCAATGCTTGGTAATACCTTTCTTATTGGACTAACAGTCATTTTAAATAGAAAAGCTTTCGAGAAGTCTGTCCTCTCTTTATCAAGTCACAAGCAATACTTGTATAACTTATATACAAACACATATACTGTATATACTGTATATATATTCATAGGTGCAGCTCCCTTTACTGGTTTACAGTTGAGTTCCTCATTTCCTTTAGATATCTGCAGGTAGCAAGTAATGACTGATTAGTTTTGCAAGTTCTATTAGTTTTGCCTGGGAAAGTCTGGCCAATGAGAGTTGTTTCCCCCTATTAGAAAACAATGTAATTTAATCCCAACTGTTAACGTCTAAAACCTTGGTCCAGGAAGAAGTAAGCAAAGAATAGAAGCACATGGTCTACTAAGAGGTCCTACTGTGGAAAGGTCAGAAGATACCAAGTCTCCAGGCTGAAGGTTTCTTCAATGGTTTCCAGAGTCACCCAAAACCACCCCAGGTGGAACAGATAGGGGCCCTGTGTGAAGCCTTAAAGAAGAATCCATGAGCAGTCCTAGGCTGGAAGCCAACATTAAGGACAAATTCTGCAAAACTTGGCAAAAGAGGGATACCATATCAGGACCATGACTACCGAAATCCCAGCAGCCCCAGTAAGGAGTATCAGATGTTACTTGTTGGGTAAATAAATTCACATAAGCTGTCTATCCCTTCCCAGCGGGCAATATACTTGTTCATTCCAAACGGCATCTTAAACTGAAACGGAAATAGTTCACAATAAACTAACTGGTTGATTTCGGCGAACTAATAAAGCGATTAATCCCAAGAGTTATGACTTGTGACCGATATTAACGAATCTGAAACGAATCAAAAGACGGTACAAATCAGAAATACAGAAAGATCTAAACAAAGATCTTATAAAGGGGCTTCACAAACGCTATAAAAATGAGCGCGGGAACATTCATTTTCGCCATTTTAGCTCATCCGCTGAATTTTCATTTCTTGATCTTCAGGCGAGAAACTGAATGGTGTTTTAACTTTGAAAAAAATAAATGAAATGCACAAAGCGATTTTTTTTTTTTTTTTAATAATTTTTAAGATCTTCTCCCGGTTACTATTTTGTATTTATTTATATATTTCGCTTTGAAAATTAAAAGACAAAAGCTGTTCCACCAGTAAATTAAGATCAGAGACGTCCGCATGCCTTGATATTGCGCAATTTTAGCAGGCAGCCCTTTAACATTGGAAAGAGGTAAAATATAAAAGTCTGTGGGTCATTAAATGGATTCTTCCCTCCCCTCGCCTGCCGTTCACAGAATGTAAAGCGTATGGATTTATTGAGGGGGCTCAGTTAAAACTTCAATAGTCCCACATGCAAAAAACTTTCATCTCTGGCAAACAAATGAAAGTTCTTGCTTTGATATTCCACGGAAGATGTAGGGTGTAGAGGTTATTATAGAATAGTAAAGGTTTAGCGTCAAATAATTCTGGGAAGGGGGTCATCCTTTGAAAATAAGTTCTTAAACACGAACCAAAGAGTATGGGAGAAGGTTAATGATTCTAATAATATTGAGTTAGTGTTTCTAAGAAGATGGGATGAAGAGGAATGTTAACAATCACTATTCTGCATGTACAGCAAGACCTCTTCCTAGTTCATAACTGGTATTTATATATCATAGATACAAGCGAGCCCGTCATTGACTGGACGTTATTGGTTGATACATTTCAAGTGGTTAAGGATCAGTGCAGAAAATAATCTGAAAATAAAGAGGTTTTCATATAAATGGATGGTCTACGTAACCCCATAATATCCTCTCTGGTTACTGCAGAATTCAGTAATACATCAGCAGTTAATAGAAGCACAGCAGGGGTAGAAAGGGTTATGTACGACAGTCATAGTAAATTTGTGCCCCTTCACAACAGACACAAATTCTCTACTCCTAATTACGAAACACAGGATTTCCTTGGCGAAGAAGTGAACAACCGCAGCATGTGAACAGTCGGATTGGTCAGAAATGTCGAATGGATGAGAATGACTGTTCGCACTTAAAGTCTCAGAATGTTATGAATTGAGTTTGAAAGTGGGTGATGGTCCCGTTGCTATAAAAGTGTTTGTCTAATGTCAGAGCCATTTATAAGGTTGTATTTTATAGTTTTTTGGGGTTTTTTATGGAAAAATGTAACTTTTGTACATTACATAGGTATTTAGGAATTAAAAAAAAAAAATACCCAGCACACTCCACAATTCCTGATACAAAAAAAAAGAAAGTATAGTAAATGGTCCTCTTACGGACCCAGGTGAAATATTCCAGCTGTAGATATTTTAAAGGAGGCAACGTGACATCTCAACTTTAATTCTCCTTTAATCATTAATTCCCATATACCCCTTTGACACAGATACTCTGCGAACGACCTCACAACATATTACTCTTCCTCTACGACATGATTATTCCTATAATAAGGAACTGAAATCACAGTGTTTTCATTAATTATGTAAAGACACCAATTAAGAAAAGAATGAGGCCAGACAGTTATTGCTGTGCTTGATCAGGAACGGTGAAAAGGGTTGTCTTGCTGGTCAGAGACGCTGGCGTCTACATCTCCCACTAGATTCCTTCTAAATGGGAATCTATATACTCTTCCTCATTCCGCCAGGTGGCCCATAATCCTTTGCATGTAGACTTGACACATTTCGGATTACTAAGGCTTCTTAACGCTTGCCCAAGGATTCACAACGGAGGAATTTCATGTGCTGCACCCACAGCCGAGATTAATTTAATCCTTCTATTGGGTCTGCCTCTCATTCACAAGGGATGTTTCCCACTCAGTAACCTCGTTACACTATGGGGGTTAATGCACCAACAAGACTGAGGATTGCTCAGGTCTAGTAAATCACATCAACCAACCAGATTTGTGCTTTTGTAATTCTATAGCAGATATATATATATTCCAGCACAAATACAAAATTTGCTTTTGTGTGATGAATTTCAGCCATGGATCCAAAAGCACTGTATGTAAATTTGTACGTGGGTTATTATAATGGAGTTTCTCTCATGGATTGGGTTAACCAATCAAAACATTTTAAGGGAAATGTATGTAAACTGAGGAAGATCGTCTAGGCCAGTGATGGCAAAACTTTTCGGCACCGAGTGCCAAAAGGTGACATCACTCACCATCGCCTTCCCCCGAAGTGCAGGCACTGATGATGTCATTGTGCCCTGCGTCGGAGGAGGAGCTCTAATACGTCTATCCTATCGGCGAGCGAGCGGTCCTTCAGTGTAGGCCACGGATCAAACCTGAAAACTTCTCCCATTGATTATTCATTATCATTTAGCGTGCACCACCTTTGTTTGTTTGTTGTTACACGCAGCCTGCACTGAAGGACCGCCCGCATGCTGGGGATCAAGCAATGCAGTGGTGGCGAAGGTGTGCGTACCCTCTCTGGCATGAGTGCCATAGGTTCGCCATCCATGGCCTAGGCCTTAGCAACTCATAGCAGCCAATCAACAGTTGGAATTCGTTAGTCTAGTGCAGTTAAAATGATGAAAGGTAGCATCTGATTGGTTGCTAGCAAGTATCAGAGCAGGGTAATATTTTCGACCAATCGCTTCTTTGCGCTTCAGTCTAGTCAATTCTAGAATGAATCAGTAGGATGTTCCATCCACAGAATAACAACAGAAATGCAGAGAATTCAATTCCGTACATGAACAACAGCAATGACTTTAAATGAAAGGCTAATAAATGTCAAATAAATTGTCTGAGCAAAAGGTAATTCTGACATTTCAGATAATCTGGAGATTTTTCATGTTGATTTCCAGACAAGCATCTGAACATTGTTTGAGCGTTTGAATAAGTCAACAATAAAAAAAGCGAATAAAAATAACAACAGCTGCTTCAGCGACTTTGAGTCCTGTTATAAAGGGGTAGAACATGTGGCACTGCGCTGTGCGCAGCCCTAAACATGACTAATACACGGGGTTGTTTGAAGGTCATAAGTCAGCTCGGGCAACAATTTTTATAATGCCCCCTTCTATCCCACCAGTCAATCTCACCGCTGCCTTTCCACTCAACCGCTGCCTGCCCACTCAACCACTCCCTGCCCACTCAACCGCTGCCTGCCCACTCAACCGCTGCCTGCCCACTCAACCGCTCCCTGCCCACTCAACCGCTCCCTCAGTCTATTTTGACTTGCGGGGCAGGCAGTGGGATTACCTGTGGGTGCTAGAGGACAGGCAGGCAGTGGGATTACCGGCGGGTGCTAGAGGACAGGCAGGCAGTGGGATTACCAGCGGGTGCTAGAGGACAGGCAGGCAGTGGGATTACCGGTGGGTGCTAGAGGACAGGCAGGCAGTGGGATTACCAGTGGGTGCTAGAAGGCAGGCAGGCGGTGGGATTACCAGTGGACAGGCAGGCAGAGTGGGATTACCGGCGGATGCTAGAGGGCAGGCAAGCAGTAGGATTACCGGGGAGTGCTAGAGGAAAGGCAGGCAGTGGGATTACCGGCGGGTGCTAGAAGACAGGCAGGCGGTGGGATTACCTGTGGACAGGCAGGCGGTGGGATTACCTGTGGACAGGCAGGCGGTGGGCTCCTGGAAATGGGGCTGTTGACACATGTTGAATAGTAAGGTGTACATTTTTGCTATAGGAAGGACTACTTGTGCTTGTTTTGCCATTTACTGTGCATCGTTTATGGGACAGGTTATAGTATTTGGGACAGGTTATAGTATTAGACACAGATAGTAACAGGGGCAGCAGGATCCCAAGTGATACTTACATTAGAGTTTGGTTATGTTTAATTTGCACAAATTTCCATTTACCCGAGGGGAAAATCTCAATCTGATATCTTCTTGGGGAACCTTACATTACTCACTCAGAGCCTCATTAACTAAAGTGCAAATTCACCTGTCAAATTCACTTCGCTACAATTCAAGTCGCATCGCCAAAATTGTCAGAAATTCACTACTCACTATTGACTAAGTGGAGAATAGTCTTGTGAAACAGGCGGACAGTGGTGAACACTGGCGGATGCTCAGTGCGGTGTAGTCAGGCGGATAGAAGTAGGATGAGAAGTCATGTGTAGTGCAGTGTAGTCAGGTGGATAGAAGTAGGATGAGAAGTCATGTGTAGTGCGGCGTAGTCAGGCGGATAGAAGTAGGATGAGAAGTCATGTGTAGTGCGGTGTAGTCAGACGGATAGAAGTAGGATGAGAAGACATGCGGAGTGAGGGGAATTAGACAAGTGAAGGGCAGTGACGTCAGTCTCACCATATCCCACTAACTGTATTCTGTGAATATTCTATTTCTATGTCACCTTGTCCCTAGGTCATGTTGTCACTTAGTCACAGTCGCCATTGTCACTTTTGATTAAATAGTCTCCTTTACCATAAGTTTATGACTCGTGTAGTCACTCGAATTGGTCATGTATACGGCACTTTTGTAGACTTTGCTCAGTAACCGAACATGAGGAAGTGGAAAATAGATGCAAATTCACAGCCCTACATGACTATTCGAACTTTAGTCAATAAGGCTCTTAATGTCCATACCTGAAGGAAAGATATCCACCTTCCACTCCCTTGAATGTAGGGGTCACTACCTCCTGCTGGAGCAATAACACTTACTACCTACCTCCTATCTTGTGTGCTCTACTACACCCTGTGTTAGATGCTAACCATCTAGCTCTCTACATAACTGTGGGCTACTTAAAGAAGACTCACAAAGCCTCTAGATGCCACATAAAGAATGGCTTGCTCCTTGGGATACTTTACTCTCCAGCCTACAGATGCTACTCTAAGCCCAGCCTAGGCTGGAATAACCCACTCTATGATATTACCTAGATCACATTACCCAACTGAATTACCATAGTATATTGTAACTTCCCTGTGCACTTTACAAGATTCACCCACTAGATGGCAGCAGGGAGCCATGCTGAGCCTTGCACAAATATATGGGTAAGTGTGAACTATAAAAGTATTAAATGATCGATGCTCAACTGCACGTTTGTTAACACAATATACGGCCTTGTCAAAATTTCACTTTGAAAATGGCAGCTTGGCACTTCTCTGTTAAATTGTTGTTTCAGTAAGAAAATTAGATATTTCAGGGTGGAGGAATCTGCAGGTTTCCAATTAGTAATGGTGTGTTGTTTGGGCTAATGATACAATGTATTGGCAGGATTTTATTTACTCGATAGTGCTTTATGGAAACTGCCAGCCAAATCCCATCGTTCTCCTCCTCCTACGTATCCAATTCCGGGAATGTGTCAAATCACTCTTGCTCATTTGTACATCTGTATCTAGTTACTATTTATGTGAATGTTTATTTATAAACCCTCCCAGGTTACCCAGAGCTCAAAATATGTACCGACAAACTAGAATTTATACATAAATGTTTAAAATACTCCAAATAAATGCATTTCATTCTCACAGAGGCATCAGGAGAGAGAGAGTGGAGATGGATAGGCGGCAGAGCTAGCAATCTAAATGGGAACTTGACTTTCACACACAAAAAGGACTGGAATAGTTGGAGGATCTCACAGCACCAGGGTATCGGCCTATATATAGCCAGAAATAACTACAAAAAAAATTAAATTGTACCAATAATTAAATAGTAAATGACTATTGCAATGCATTAATCTGGCAAATCAGAATGTCATTTAATAACATTAATATTTTGTGGGTGAAAAATGTCCCCCAAAATTAACAAAACTGAAATATATATATATATAAAACAGAAAAAGCCACTTAATAACAATTTTTAACTGTACAGTAAGAAAAAAAAACTGTTGGAATATGGTGAAATTGTTTTCATTGAATCGATCTCATAAGACCCCAGACTGGAGCGATTTTGATTCAAATGTTTTTTAAACCTACAGTTTCCCACAAGCTCCTTACGAGGAACCTCCATGTTTCTCACTGTTAACCATGTGACTGGGGGCGTACTGCGTTAAAGGGAAAATAAATTAAAATTTCCATTATTTTGTACGTAGCGAGAGCGCAGACAACCCCAGGGATGGACCACAGCGCTTTGGAGGTTGAATACAGCGTAAAAAGAAAAATCTGTTGTCTCCAAAGCCACCAGTTGTTAATAAAATTCCAAACGTTCCGATTTTAATTGAACTCGATAAAAATGAAGGAATGTTCGGAAGCATCTGGCTCGGCAAATGAGGCCTCTGCAGATTTCAAGTTACCTTTTAAATCACAGCTTTTGTAATCTTTCTAAATTGCGCTTTATTTCGCTAATGCGGATATGACTCTCTCGCCGTGAGTGCAGGGGCAACTTGTAAATGACAAATGAAAAAAATATGGTGATGACGAAGCCCAATGCACGCATCACACTGACGCGTCCCGGTAGGAATCATCAGCGTTCATAAAGGGCTTTGATTTTACAGTAAACGGATTGCGCCTTCATTTAGGGGCTTATTGCGTAAAGTGAGAATTCGAACGTCGAATTCTCAAACTGCCAGGCCAGTCCCAATGAGAAATGTTATTATTTTTTGGTGTTGCTGGTTCTTCAGGAAAGACCGTGATAATTGCCCTAAAACAGTGACATTTGTATTTCAATGTGATAACGGAGGCACCTGTGGGGCTTAGCAAGGACGGTCACTTTGGGAGAGGCAAACGTGTTGCCGGGTAAAATGCTTTAGGGGGGGAAAGAAATAGTCTCACCCTGATAGATACTGTCTCCTATACAATAAACCCACTCCATTCCGCGCTAACTAACCCCTTTCCCAAGTGTTGAATTCCCAGCTAGGAGCGCTTTGCTATAATGAATTTCACAGGCTGACCCCGCTCCTCTCTCGTGTACAGATTAGACCTCAAAGCAATATCCTAATTCTTAGATATACATAAGATGCCTGAAGACAAACAAAGCACAAAATCTATTCACTCTTGTTATTCATCTTTCAGGTCTCTAGGGTAGACAGTGATGATATAAGACAACTAATCGATAAAGTTTGTGCTCTCCTGTATTATTCCAGCCAGATGCACGCTGGTTCTAATTGATATCTCCCACAGAAATAATCATCAGCGGTGTCATTCTGTCGGAATAACCTTGCGCTGACCGGCCGTGGAAAGGTCAAGCAGACCTGCGGGGGGGGATGTAATATTACAGGGTATGGGCAGAGATGTAAAGGTAATAAGCGCTCGTGTATTTAATAACAGGGGGGCAACTCCGGCTTATAAACTACTCCGCTACCCAATCTATCACACTTGTGAGCAGAATGGGCCACTGCAAGCGAATGATGTGCTGAAATGGCTACAACATTCACAGCCATGGGCTAATGACTTTATCTGACCTGCTATTGATAGCACCCATGTAATAATCTGTAATAGTAATAACCCAGGGAGGACTAGCTGGATGGTGAAACCTAATTAATTATATTCTAGGTTAGAAACAATGTTTCCCATTGGAAATTAAAGGGACCTCCACAGCAGCACTACAGGAGGAACTGTGGGTAACGGAGAGAAACGCGCTAATGGTTGCTAAGGCTGAATATCACAAGACAATTTTGTCTTTTTCGAGATTAAGGAAGAACTAAATTACCCTAACGATAACTGATAGGCTGAAAGTACAGGGTCTGCCAGGTTAACCCGCTGTATTATACAGCAGCGAATCAGTAACTTTGGGCTGTAGTTCTATATTATAGAATGGCTGGTGTCAGTATCTCACAGACGCCATATTGGATCCTCATTGATATGCTAATGAACAGTAACATCCTCATTACACATAATGCCTGACTGGTTAAGGAACGTCACATGTTACATTAATCTGTGAATATTAATGAGACATACAGTAAGTGCTGGGTTTCACACATGCTCTGTAGAAGCCTGTGCCCAGGACACCAGCTTTCTCAGCAGGGGGTGGAGCTGGATTGCTACAATGGCTGCCGTGTACTAGTGTAATATGTGTAGAAGAAGCAGGAATAATCTGGGTTTATTGTGTTGCTGGCATGCAGGGTAAATGTACAAATGTGATTAATTCTTTAAGAAATACATACAAGGCAATGTGTATAAAATGATCATACGGCAGGTTAAGGTCGCCATTTTATAGCATTTTAGTGGCTGGAATTGTCACCTCTGTATAGTTCCACGTATTATTGTTACATTCGGTTTAATGGTAGACAACCCCTAGCTCACGTTAGCATTTCATCGCTGCAGAATAATAACAGAAACCCTACCTATAATCCTCTAGTCCGCCACCTTAGCTCGGCGAATTAAATGTGCGCATTCACGCCGGAACGCCTTGGCGAAATTTTTACTTCAGGAAATGATGAGAACTGCAGTCATTCACAAGTTCACAGGGACAGATGGGAAACAGTCTGGCACAAAGCTGCCAACCGTCAAAGAATTCGCCGCAATGCAAAAAATAACGATTTTTTTCCAATTGTGCGAATTTACCATAGCGAGTAACACACATTAACGCGACAACTCAAACTTTTATAAATTTGCCCCCAAAACGTTTGTGGATTCGCATAATGTGGGAATGTATCATTACCGTGTCCAGTTCCCCCCCTCCGCTGTACGGTTGTGACGTGTCAGAGATGCCAGGAACATTGCTTAAAATACCCATAAATCAACATAAAGAATGATTTCATCTCTCGTTAGCCTTGAAAGCCCCCAAACTGAATGTATCTGCTGAGATGCTTCAGGTTTTTAAAGTGTCTGAGACAAAAGAAAAAAACTTTTAAGACCAGTGCGTTCCAGCGCATTCCAGCACATTCTAGCGCATTCCAGCGCATTCTAGCGCATTCCAGCGTGTTCTAGCACATTCCAGCGTGTTCTAGCACATTCCAGCGCGTTCCAGCACATTCCAACATGTTCCAGCGCATTTCAGTGCGTTCCAGCATGTACCAGCATGTTCCAGCATGTTCCAGCGCATTTCAGTGCGTTCCAGCATGTTCCAGCATGTTCCAACGCTTTTCAGTGTATTCCAGCATGTACCAGCATGTTCCAGCATGTTCCAGCGCATTTCAGTGCGTTCCAGCATGTACCAGCTCGTGGCCTTATCTCCAAATGAAGACCTTTCACTGGCCATTGTCTGGGAGCAGATACGGCCATTCGCTGAATGACGGAGCTGATCAGTTGTTGTTCTAGGAAATATTTTGCCGACTGCACATTTTGTTTGGACTAAATAAAATAAAAAACTAGATTTGGGGCCTTTAAAGAGCAAGTTGACCCGTTAATAGAAAGAAAGACTAAATGAAAAATAAAGATTTATTTCACAGATGCACAAGGTTTAATTAAAACGCTCATTATCGAGAAAGAATAAAAGGGAAACTGTTAAAATTGTATTAAAACAGTTGTATTATCCATTTCTCCTAATTATATACACCGCCTAATGAATTCAGCGATCGATACCTTCAAATCCACTTACAGCCCTCGTAATCCTGTAAAATAATTAACTGGTACGATTTAGCCGAATACAGCGCAATTTCCTGCGAGCGGGATGAAATGGGGGGAATAAAACGTTATTTATTTTTTCTTTCTGTGAAGGTGAGAGAAATGTAATCATTATTATACCCCAGAACAATGTGCTGATTACAGGACCCTACTCACTGGCACAAATAATACAGTAACATCACAAAATAAATACCTGAAATACATTTATAGTTACTGTATATTCACTCTGTATCTCCAGATACTCTACATTGTCTCTA
>WMED01011906.1:0-15039 GCA_019650415.1 Pipa parva
TACTAATATAAAGTATACTACTAATATAAAGTATACTACTAATATAAAGTATACTACTAAATTATAGCTACCTTTCCACTGACCAATTCGATCAAAAAACTCGGTTGAAAAGTTTCAGTCGGTAAATATCAACTGAAAATATTGAGCAATTTTTACAGTATGAACAGCCGAGAGATGTTCTCAGCATAAACTTAAAAAGGTGAGTTCAGCCTTTTTCGAGTTTATTAAATTTCACCCTTAGAGTCTCAGCAACAACCTGTGGCAAAAAATAAGATATATTGAGGGTTATTCACTAAAGTCTGAATTAATGCGTATAGGTGCGAATTCGCCAGATAAAGACAGTTGCAATAGGCTGCTACTGTCACAGTCGCGTCTTTATAATGAGAATATTGTCACAGTTGCGACTTTATCGTGGGAAAATTGTCGCAATCTTAACATTAAAAAAATTGTTGCGACTTTACAATGGAGAAATTGTCACGGATTTGCTATGGGAATCCGCTGTTTAAGAATTTGACAGTCAAATTCGCATCTTAGTGAATAACCCGGGGTGAAATTTAATAAACTAGGAAAAGCCTGATTTGGTCTTTCCAAGTTTATACTGGCGAGATCTCGGAAATTTCTGTCAAGATTTTTTTCAATCGATATTTACCCACATAAACTTTTCGATCGAGTTTTTCGATCTTGATTTTTTTGATAGAAAGGTAGCCGTACTAGTAGTGTAAAGTATGGCTACCTTTCCATTGAAAAATTCGACCAAAAAAGTTTTGGTCTGTAAATATCGATTGAAAAAAATCTCGCGATATTGAGAGAAACTTCCAAGATCTCGCGGGAATAACTTCGGAAAAGACAACTCGGGCTTTTCCGAGTTTATTAAATTTTTGCTGTGTAAAGCAACAGCTCCTACCCATCATGCACCTGCTGTGCAGTGGAACTCAGGTAAACTTACAGCAGAAGGTGAGTTTCAGTTTGAACCAATGCAAAACCAGATCATATGTAGATGAAGAGAAGGGGAGCATCTTCTCATTATACCAAGCAACTGCTCCTAAAATCAAGTAAGGGTAAGTTAAGATTCCAGTAAAAATAACTAGGAGACCTAAAAGCTTTTAGCTCCTGTTTAATTTATACTGAATTTAGATCTCAGAAACTTAAAGACGCAAAATGCTTTCCTCCTTAGACCACACCCACTGACTGACCACACCCACTGACTGACCACAGCCCATTGTATAAATAATTGCAGACTAAATTACACAGTTTAACGGAAGTGCTTTATCTGTGTGACTCATAACTGTGCACAAAGATAAATCCAACATCCAACATTTCATTATTAAAAATTCTATTAAGTTAGATTATATCTCTCTACCTCTCTGACAAGGAGTGAGGTACACTTCTGTCTGAGCTGACAATAAGCATTGGGCCTCTTGTGCCTTTAGGGAAATCCGCCACTGATCCCTGGTTAAAGGGGCATTTGAGCCATTGTGAGGCTTATTTATGTACATATCTGGGAACCTTTGGTTATCTCAGTGACCTGGGGGTAAAGCTTGATGGCAAACATAGTATTGCATTTGGATCATGGGAATTCATTTAGGGGCTAAGGGGATGGAGATAAAGGTAGCGCTATCACAGAACTGGACAGATTTAGTGAATTACAGCTGAGTTAAGGGTGGGACAGGCCAGGGATAGGGAAGACTGGTGGTGGGCTGTCCAGTATCTCCCATGTCCTGAGAACTTTCTGATTTAACCAGTAAGCATGTGTGCACATGACAGAGTTTCATACTGTCTAAACTAAAGTATATGGCAAGGAATAACAAAATGCACAAAACAAAAAACCTATTCCATTTTGTAGGCTAACTAAAGAGCATTGTTCTATTTAACCAATCACCAGTCAGCTAACCTAATTCCCAGACACCAAAATAAATGCTGACAGGTAGTAAACAGGTCTAGTCCACAGTTACAAAGATTTCAAGATTTAAATATCACAAATATGCTACAAGGACAACATCTTAATAATCCTTACTCTGCTGGATCTAAAGTTAGCGCCAGTCTTTTACTAACATACCTGAAATCAATCTCTCTCTCCATATACTGTATATATATATATATATATATATATATATATATATATATATATATATATACATACACACAATAAATATATATATATATACCCATATATACCCACACACACACACACTATATATGTATGTACATGCATCAGCATGTTTAATCACCTTTGTCAAGATATATATATATATATTTGAATGATGAAATGAGAATTGCCAGGCCCACAGCAATGGCATTTCTGACAATTTCCTGACAGCATCCTGGAGGAGATCTCCCCACATTTGCTTCATATTAACAGGCCATTACACACTTTCCAATAAGTTGTGGGAATTGCGTCAGATGGCTTTTTCGTTTTACCATCTATGTGGGATGGCACCTTTAAACACAGAGAAGTGCATTATATAAACAAGAATTATTGCGTAACTGCTTAACATCCCAGTAACACAAGTCTTTACGGTCTTATAAAAGCATGTATGTCGTAGAGTATTCATCTCAGAGAAGGCCTCACGTGTTTATAGGCTGCAATTAGAGCATGGTATGTATCAGAAATCCGAAAGGAAAATATACAAGACATTTTTAAAAGGTGAAATAGCTCTCCCACAACCATAAACGGCACTTCTCGCAAGCAATAACCCAGCAAATTTGGCATAACATCTGGTTCCCACAGCAACAAACATAGGTACGCGGACTGGATTTTTAAATATGACATTTTATTTCACGTTATAAAAATATATGGGGTTTGAGGTTTTATTCTAAAAGAGAGTGTCCCAGGGCAGTCGCTAAAGAACTGCTGATTTTAGTTCCACTATATAAAATCTAGACAAATCGAAAAATGAGTGGCTAATTAAAAATCTGATAAACATATACAATAGTGACTGAAATGCTAGTTTTTATGTAGAAGAATTACAGGGAAAGTGCCTGTTAAATGATTTTTAAACTATGCTGGGCAGTTTTGAAATCCTCCATTTGCTGTCTCCCCCCCCCCATGCTGTAAACTGCATTGACAATAAGAACTTTTGTTCATTGTGAGTTAAACAAGAAACATTTCAATTCATTTAAAGTATAAAAAATCATTCATTTATAGACCCACTTTAATTGGTTATTCTCTGCAAGCAAATGATATGTGATAACAATTAGCCACTTACCATTACATACGCCTAACATTATGATTCTTTCATTTAGGGCCACACACAGGACCATATGGGGGATATTACAGTAGGTGAAAACATGCACCAAAATTGTGATAGCAGTCAATAAGACACTTACTTAAATACTTACAACTGCATTCAATTGGTCAAATTGCTGAGTTCCTATAGGTTACGACGCCAGTTAAAGTTTATATCCATGTTCCTACATTTCCCATAAGATTTGTTTGCTCTGGGTCAGCAATCCCCAAACTTTCTTACTTCAAGGGATCATTTTCATTTGCAAAAATGTTTTCACGGATCGGGGGGGAGGGGGTGGTACTGTTAGCAGCACTGCTAGTGATACACTGAGGGGGTTATTCACTAAAGTCCGAATTGTTGCGTATAGGGGCGAATTTGCCAGATAAAGATAGACGCAATAGGCTGCTACTGTCGCAGTCGCGTCTTTATAATGAGAATATTGATGCAGTCGCGACTTTATTATGGGAAAATTGTCACAATCTTAACTTTAAAAAATTGTTGCGACTTTACAATGGGGAAATTGTAGCAGATTTACTATGGGAATCCACTGATTGCAAATTCGACAATCGAATTCGCACCTTAGTGAATAACCCCCTGAGACTTCCCTGGAACTGAACTACCTGCTTTTCATGCAACTGAGGGTGTATTTGAATCAAAGGGGTAGAGGCTTTGCATGTAGAGGTTGCATTCTCAAAGGGGTATATAAAATATGCTAAGGGCAGCACTCCATTTAGCAAAAATACAAAAGCTATTTGTTACTTATTACTGCATATTTTTGCAGTAACCATTATATATCTACAATAAATAAATATATATATATATATATATATATATATATATATATATATATATATATATATATATATATATATATCTTCTGTTTCATAAGGTAAAATTATCAAACAATAAGGTTTTATAAACAGTCCTGGGAGCTTGCTGGGTTGCAAAGCAAACACCCGTCTCCAGGGGAAACATTCATGCTCTTCGTAAATATTAAAAATATTTAATCATTCCCTGCTCAAACCCCACCCCTCCCGTTCAAATACCTCCCCTTTCAGGATTCCAAACCCACCCAATTGGCTCCCAAATCATTTAGCCCCACCTCACACGTAAATCGTTTACCAAAGTCACAATTTCAGGGCCCCAAAAAAACTCCCCAAGTATGTATATAAACTATATACATTATTGAGTCTTAATTGACAGTTGTCCATAATTTTTGAGAGACAATGTGATTTTCTATTAATTATATGAGGCAGGGGGTTCCAGGTAATTTCCACTGGAATTCACCTTTACATAAGAATAAAAAAATCCCTAGCAGCCTTTGCTGATATTGTGACTCCCCTACAAAACTACCAAACCATGCAGACTGCGCAGTTTATATGACTGGCTAGACTTACCAGCAAGGTAGGTGAGGAGGAAGTAAGCAAGGTTCAGTGAGGCACAGAGAGGAGGAAATAACTGCAACCAGTGTGGCAATTCAGGTAATATTAGCTGGTTGGGATAAAAAGCTGGTAATCTGTGCACAGTGCTACAGCTAGGGTGTCTGTGTATCAACCACTGTGTTCTGAGACAGTGTGATGCTATATGTGAGATTACGTATGAGACTGTGAGCCTTCGCTACAATTTGAGTCGTATCACTAAAATTAGACGCAAATTCACTTCTCACTAACTGGTGAATGTGCTTGTCGAACAGGCGGACTGCGGTGAACACTGTCACATGCGTAGTGTGGCGTAGTCAGTCAGATAGAAATAGGATGAGAAGGCATGCGGAGCGAGGCGAATTTGACACGCACACGCAAAATGATGTGAAGAACTCTGTAAGATCATGACTAGCTTAGTCACCCAAATTGTTTGCATATTCGCCACTTTGCAGAGTTTGCTTAATAAGAGAACATGGGGAAGTGGAGAATTGGTGCAAATTCATAGCTATGCGCGACTATTTGGACTTTAGTCAATGATTTAGTCAAAATTACTTTGTGGGGATGTCTAGCGGGGCTCAAAGGGAGAGTAGAAGATTAACTGAAAGAGGTTTGAAAATGGAGGCAGTTAAAGGTCCTTATGATTGTTGGATTTTGCAGGATATCTTGATGATTTACCTGATGTGCTACATTCCTCACTATGCCCTATAAGCGATAACAGTTTCCTTAAAGGAAATAGCATTGTATAGGTGTAGGTTCAAATGAAATTCTTGCAGTCTATTTTATAATAGCAGAATTTTTCTCTGTTCTGTCTGAAACATCATATGGGCTATAAGCTTGTATCCCAAATAACACAAAGCTTAGCAAACAGCTTAATAGGCTAGAAGCAATAATGTGAAAAGTAATGAAGACTAAAGAGTGCCTTACCTACCTGGTTCCGTGTTTTGTGTGATTTCTGCAGCCACACCCTCCACTGGTCATACAGCTTGATACTGAGGTTGGAACAACCATATGCATGTTTCTTCACCCATCCAAAGAATTGCTTCAATTCTCGGCGCAGAGTAGAATTCTGCTCCCCACTCTTCGGATCACACACCCCAGTGATCCTTTCTGTATAGCATATCAATTAAGAGATTTTTTTATTATTTGGAAAAATGTATGAGAACTGGTGTGTCAATAAATATGTTATATCTATCATATGAAACAGTAGCTTAGTAAAATACTTTGATTAAATTGTGTTAATTTGTTAAACAAACAAAACAGCGTCTCCTCAATCTGCCCTGTGCTTTTGTATTATAGGTGTAGGAGGTTATCGGAAATTGTCGCTATTAATGTAATAATTCCTAGCAGAGCCGGCTCTGGTCCTATAGGCGCCCCTAGCATTTGCCTACTCTGCCTAATGGCAGAGCCGGCGCTGATTCCTAATTAGAGGTTTGAATTTGCTGCTGATAAAGTCCGCTGCATCAGATTTCTAGATTTAGTTCTGACTTGACCCAGTCCTTACTCACATGATCTTCCCATTAGAAGATTCTGTAGGAAAAGGACAATTAGGTTTGCTTTCCCATCATTGAGGTAGAAGCACTGTACCAGTTGCTGAGCAATTCATTAGCCATAATTTGCCAAGCATCTAAATAAAGATTAATCTACTGTATTTGCCAGCATATAACCCCTGAAAATCATCTGAAAGGTTAGGGGTCATCTTATACGCCGGGTGTCACTTTTCCTTCTCTCTACCTACCTCCTATGTCTCCCGGCTGTCTGTGCTGTAGAGCTAAGTGCTACAGCATTCCTCCCCCAGCATTGATGTAACTTCCCGTGAGTGACAGGAAGTTTAATCATTGCTGGGGAGAGGAAATGCTATAGCGCTCAGCTCTACAGCACAGACAGCCGGGCAACAGTGGAGCTTGGTAAGGAGAGGGAAAAGGTGGGGGCCAGCACTAAGATAGCACCCAACCTCCTTCAGATAGTAGGGAGCAGGAAGGAGGAGGCGGCACAGTGTGGGAGGGGGGTTTGTGGGGGAAGCACAGTATGGGAAGGGGCTTGTAGGGGCAGCACTGTGTGGGAAGGGGCTTGTAGGGGAAGCACAATGTGATGGTGCTCTGATAATCTTGGAGACAGGGAGGGCTGGGCAGGCAGGGAGAGCTGACCAATCCAAGCAGGATTTGACTTGGAAGAGGGGTAGTCTTATACGGTGAGTATATCCAAAACTCTGTATTTTAACTGGAAAAGTTGTGGGTCGTCTTATACGCCCAGTCGTCTTATACGCTGGCAAATACGGTATATCAGCATAATATGCTGCATTCAGCAAGATGTATTTGTTAGAATCTTTAACCAGAAAAGATTTGTCCTTTTTAACCTAAAAACTGTGCAGGGTTCAGTCAATATGAAAACTCTGAGAGAAAAAGTTGTAGTGAAATAAGGGAGTAACTATCAATTCAGTACGGTAAATATTTAATACTCATAGCAATACTTTTTATTTCTTTAACTAGTAGACATTTTTATCCATTAAATCCTATAGGTTACAGTTATCATTAACCCTCTTTTCCCAATAGAATTTTATTAGATGACTTTCACACATTCATTGCTGTTGAAAGGGGAAAAGTCCTCTGCAGCCTAGAGGAAACAGAGGAAGGTAATTACAAATAAATGTCCGTTCTTAGTAGTTTTGATCAAAAATAACAATTTTTTAAAAAAAAATAGTTTCATCGGCTCTATTTTAGGTCTCCACAATAGAAATATATATCGTATATTATCTTTAAACCGTCTTGGCTTTGGGAGTTAACGTAACTGTTTTCTTCAAATCCTGTTTATATCCAGGATTATAAAAACCGGAACATAATAACATTGAGATCAGTTAATAAATAAGAAACAGAGGACTGTTGAAATATGCTGGCACCAGATGAGGTATAAAAACCAAGAGGTATTTCCCTACTGGGAAATAATATTCAAGGATTGGCCTTTTTGCAAAAACACCAGGTGTCTGAATATAGTTAAAGACATTCCTGCCTAGGATAGGGAGCAGTCTGTATAATAAGTGTTCAGCCAACTATCCCAAATCTTTTGCAAATATCAACAGCTTTTTGACAGAAAGAAAGATAGCCATGTTAGTCTATGAGCCTGTATTTATGTTATTGTAACTGTAAATGCAGCCAGATTGTAATCGAGCTCCTTAGACGACATGGGACAGGCTACAATGTCAGACTACATGGGACAAGACAACCCAGAGATAAATGTTAGGTGCGTGCATTGCTGTCCACTTCCTTTTCCTCTGAATAGAAAGGTCAAGATTTACTAAACAGTGGAAAATCCTGTCGTCCTTTAAAACTGTCCAATTTTTTTTAAAATCTTTTCTTTGTTTTTATTTTAAGATGAGACCTACATGTAGAGATAATTTACTCACATTATTTTTGTATCTGAATATTTATTGTGTTTCTACTTTGCATATTTCTTAAATTTCCAGGAAGAGTGGGAAATTTTTAGCAGATAAGATGAACGGTACGCTGCTGATGCCAAAATGTCATAGAGCAGCGGTTTCTCAACTTTTTTTTTTTTTTTGCCGCAACAATTTTAAAGTTGCAACTGCAAAGAATAATTCCATAGCAAAGTGGCGATCGTGACAATATTCACATAATCAGGCGACTTTACTACAGAAATATTGTCACGGTCGCGACTTTAAAATTGTTGTGGTTGCGGATAAAGGGTATCAAAAATCCGTGACAATCCTGAAGGGTGTTAGGCGGACCCCTGGCAAATTGTCATTCAGTCCCAAAAAGGGGTTGCAACCCCCAGGTTGAGAACCGCTGTCATAAAGCATAGGTGGAAAGGGTGGAGTTCATCCAGAAAAGAGGAAGAATTTCCATCAACTGGTTGTGGACACATTTTACATTTGTCCCTCATTAAAATTGTTAGCAATATATGTAAATATGTCATTTACCTTTGTTTTAATTGACCAATCTGATTTATAATTAAACCAGGAACTGCTGTAAAAATACAATCATAAATAAATAAATATATAACAATACAAAATATTGTTGCTGTAGTCCTTGTGGGATTACATTGAGATTCCATAGGTTTTATATATGAGCAAACCTGCCTTTAAATAGTTTTAAATCAGATACTTTAAAGGAACAGGAACAGAAAAATAAAATTGTGAATTGGATTGGCCTGGCAGTAATAGCTATGCTGTATTGTGCAATACTTTCATATGTGAAATTGGTTTAATAAATTGTCTAACATTGTTCTTCTCTTTGCTTATAGCAGCCATCTTTTATCAATTCAGTCTTTCTAGGGTACTTCATTAATAAATGTTATCTAAAGATAATTGGATAGAGTTTTGTTTACATAACAGATTTAGGGTGGCTGCAGAGAAATATACTATATGTATACTATATTATGCAGTGCTTTAAAGAGATTCATCATTCACTTCAGTCCCTGCCCCGTAGAGCTTACAATCTAGTATCCCTATTCAATCACACACAGATGTATGTATTTGGATTGTGGGAAGAAACCCACACAAGTGCAGGGAGAACATACAAACTCCATGCAGATGAAGTCCAGGGTGGAATTAAACCCAGAACCCAATGCTGCAAGGCAGCAATGCTAACCACTGAATAATGAATAAGCGCCTACAGCTCGAAACGCGTAGGCTGTGTCCTTTGATTTTATATGTCATTATTTTAATGCATACCTAATAAAGAAGATACGTTTTATCATACATATGGAGTGCCGGAGTGAATCTACTTTGCTAGCTGTTTGGAAAGCCGTCCGCAACCTCTCCTGAGCACCCGCGTTCACCACATCACCTGGGGATCAGAGCGGTCAGTAATTTTTATCTATTTACCAATGCTAACCACTGAGGCACTCCACTCCACCACACTACACTCCATTGCCCTTTTTAGCTATAGTGAGAATTCTCAAACGGCGGGTTCCCATAAAAAAATCTGTGACAATTCCAAAGTTGAGACCGCGACAATTTCCCCATAGTAAAGTCACGACCACAATAAACCCCTCAGTGTCTTTTTTTCATAATCACGATGTGGCACCCAAAACATATCCAGAGGTCAAAGGATTCAAAATTTGTCATTTTTCTTTACGTTTTTTTGACATGAGCAGGGCCGAGCCCCTAATGTTAGAGTATCTTTGGTGTTAAGTACAGCATTGTTACTCTGGCTTGTGTGTGGAATGTATACTTTATGCACTTGATTTATATACACACACACTTTAGCGATTATTTGTGACACGTGATGGAGAAAAACATATACCTTATTATCAGTTTATTACAAACATCCACTTTTAAAAGTGATCATCACAAGTGCTTTGACCCCCTCAGTTTCCCTAATATGTAATAAAAGACTATTCCTGCTATTTTGAGTTTGTCCGATTACTTTCACTTTCCCTCTTAGCTTCTGCTGCTGTGAGCGCATTGACATTTTACCATTAAAACACACACCTTGGAAAGACATCATGCATTTAGTAATGGTTAACCATTAAAACCATCTTTTAAAAAAAAAAAAAGATTGATTTCTTTTTGATTTTCTGGGATTTCTATAGAATTTCTATGTATAAAATGTGCTCTCTTTAGTCCGTAGATGGCATCGCTTTGGACAGCACATCACACAGGTTAGAAGGTATGTATATGTATGTATATTTTAAATGTGTGCTTCTAGGTAAAGCAGAACTGAACAATTTAACATTACATCTCACCCAGGATGGCTTGTTCCTAAGGGTAATGCAGAGCAGTTAGGGGATTGAACACAAAAAGGAAGATACAAGAGAATCGTAGGGATTGAACAGATAAGTTGCAATGATACTTATTGGGGAATTCACCATTCAGCGAAGTGAGCTCCGAAGCCTTCGGCTCACTTCGCAAATAGTATTATGCGCTCACTGATGTCCGCGCGCAGGACATCAGCATGCGCATAATACCATTTGCGAAGTGAGCCGAAGGCTTCGGAGCTCACTTCGCTGAATGGTGAATTCCCCCCTTATTGGGGGATGGGCACACAAGCAATAAGATGTATGCAGAGTAAAGTGCTGTGAAGTTCACAGGACAGAGAATTAGTTCCAATATCTACTTCTCCCCATTCCACCAAACTAGATGACAAGAACAAGCAGACTGACCATTTCTAGGAGTGGAAGCAGCAGTTGGATTGCTCCAGTCGCTCCATATGCCTGCTTTTTTCGATCCATAGATCCCAAACGGATTACATCGGACCTGTACAAAATACACAGTTCCAGGCTTCAAACCAGCAAGGCGACAGGATGTTTGGTTACCAACATCATCAACCACCTGTAAGGGAAGGGTAGAAAAGATAAATATATTAATAATACCAATATATTATTTTTCATTAGCACAACTGCCATTCTTTTAAAAAAGGCATTAAATACTGGGACTCTAAACATTATTTAGAAGACTGGTTAGTTGAACATACTGCATTTTTAAAGGGCATTTTATAAGTGGTCTTCAGATCCCATTTAACAAACAGATTAGGAGTAACCCATAGCAACCAAATATAATCAAATTTAACCAGTCTAACGTGTACTTTGGCTGCCATGTTTTATTACATATATGGACAAATTGTGTCTCATTTATATAAACGATTACAATGACAAAAACCAGATCAGAGCATGCCACACCTTCCATTCGGTACTGTCCTCTACTCTGTATCGGATTTGGTACTTGTCTTGAAATAGAAAGTCCTTAAGAGCAGGAGGAGAACTCCAACGAACACTTAACTGGTCCTCCAAGTCACCAACTCGACTGACATGGACATCTGATGGTGGGTCTGTTGTCACTGTAATAAAAGGTTAAACATAGCACATAACAAGGTATGACAGTTCAAGCAAAACAAGCACCCCAAATAGCAAAACTTATTATGGAATCAAAATCTGGTTGACTTTAATATCAATAGTCTGCAGTACCTTTACTCCATGTAGCATTCTTTCAGCATTCCTGCTAAGAATTCACAAGAGTATGTCTGCCCTCCACTATTTTTCCTCCAAATCAATACCCTGGATTCAAATACAGATTGCTGCAATTTTTGTACTTGGCTCTGTCCTTTACTTTAGCTGGTAAAAGAGGAGCCTTTATTTGATCCCAGTTACTTTTCCTCACCCCTTGTTTTAGGTTTTATACAACCTTCCATTTTTATCTTAAATTGCTTGAGAAGAGGTGGCAACTTAATCAAATACTCAGTGCAGGGCTGCCATCAGAATTCACAGGGCCCCACACAACCTGACAAATCGAGACCCCAATATGTTTTTACATCCCCGTTTACAATGCAAACTGCCAGTTACACTGCTCAATGCCCAGTAGGCTATAGTTTTCATTATACAAATATATATGACTGTCTGACTGGGCACCCCAGGTTTGCTGACCTAAGCCACCCCCAGAACCACCCTCTGGTGGTAAAAAGCTGATTAGGTTTAAGACTTTTTGTTTTTAGCACTATTTTCTAACAGTGTAATTAATGACAAATCATATACTGTGGCCTATTAATATTACACCTTCTGTTCTTGGTTATTTTACATATTTATCTTTTATCTCCCTACATCTAAATATGCCATAATATAACCACACAGCCAAAATGTTTTAATCCAATGATCAAGGCTATAATCAAAATTTGCTGTCATCACAACACTTAAGAATAATTTATGGCATTACTTCTGTACTGTAATGTGTACATGTTCAAATGCAAGTATTACTGATATATATGTACCCACACCAGTTAGAATGTAATCAGATATACCAACCAGTATACATTGATTCTACACTTGATAATTAACTTTATTTGTTTTATATAAAAATAGATTTGTTAGGTAGTAGACACAAGGACATATTTGTTAAGGTGCCTTAAAACTGCTTCTGCGCATGCTCAATTAACAAAAATGTAACAGGAAGTGATGAGGATAGCTGTGGTGCACAGTGTAGACAGGCTTGGTATTGATAGCAGGAGGCAGTGCTGGAGCCTAAAATACCTAACTGTCATTATTTCCCCCTTCCCCCCTTTAGAATCCCCACCTAGAACTAAGTTTTTGTTCTCCTTTAATGACGATTATTGTAAATAAAGAATGTAACATTGTTAACATTTTTGCACAAGCCAGTCATTAGTGTAAAAAAGGATGCAAAATTGGAGTTGCTAAGATTTTTTTATCATTAGGTGTACTTGTAAGGATGGACAGCTGTTATTTTTTACCATTGTGTATTGTAATTTTACCATTTTAATTTGCAACTATGTCTTTTTGCATAAACACCCCACGTGAAAAATGAATTCACCAAACTCTAGCAAATTGAATAAAATTCATTTTAAATAGTAATCAGTCCTACAGTGTTTTCCCTCCCCCTCCTTCTATTCTTGTGCCTTTGCATTCCTTTTTTCTGACACACAAATATCTCCTGATGAAGCCAGAAGTTGGCGAAACGCGTTGAGAAACTGTGGATGCGGTGAGGAGCATTCTGATTCATTGGTAGTACCCTCTCAGATGTCGCATGTTATCGTTGTTTGACTACTGATATGCCTGTTTTTAACAGTTCTTTGTGAGTATATTCATTGCTCATTAGCACCTATTAAAGTAAATAGTTTTACACTATGGAAGCTTTTTTGTTTTTTCCATTTCATTTGTTGGTGTGAGATACACTGTTGAAGTCTTCCTGAGAGTCTACTGATTGAATATCCTAGTCTGTGCTGTGAAGTTTATGTTGGTCATCTATATTGAAAATCAACCATCTTTATCTATTTTCTATATCTAATGCTTCTGGTAAGCATTTAGCACATATCCTATATTGCACAGCTGGTGGTGCGCAGTGTTTCAATTTTTCGTTACAACACTTGTATCACTGGATCGTTTGGGACCTATCTATTTTTCTAAGGTTTTTTGATAAGGCACCATTGTGTGTCCTACTTGTCTTTTGCGCTTTTGTCACAGAAACAGAATTTCTTTTTTCTCATTTCATTCTTACACATTTCTCGCTGTAAATGTGAATTCCTTTTTACCATTGTCTAGATCAGCGGTTCTCAACCTTTTCTTCGGCGCGACCCCCGCTGCTGACGTCACCGTGCATCGCGTGGTGACATCAGTCCGGAACTTTATCACGTACGCGCGTCATGTGGTGATGTTCGGGCGAAACGTCATCACGTACGTGCGTCACGTGGTGATGTTTTCGGCCGACATCGCCCCACAGGAACCTTATAACAAGGGTCCTGCTGGCGTTTCCGGGTGCTGCAGCAATTCTCCACCCCTGTGGGATGGTCGTGCAACCCCAGCCGGGGTCGCGGCCCACAGGTTGAGAACCACTGGTCTAGGTTGACGTGACATGCGTCTCTCTATCTGCATTAAAAGAACACTCCAGTTTCCAACAATGATTTTCACATTAAATTGTCATTGTTCAATAAATGATTTTTGCCCTCTATTATTTATCTTTATATAACCACTGTCGTACAGAACATTTTCTCTTTCCTACTTGATCTTCACACTTGCTCAGTGAGGAATTTTTATGACGATTGACTCTCTGATCCACATGTGTGAGAATCAAAAAGAAGCAGATGGGCAATAGGTCTTTGAAGTAGCACACTTTCACCTTTCTGATTGGCTATTAAAAATTCCAAAGCAATTTGGAAAAACCTCAACTCAATAATCTAAAGGGAACTGCTGAAGATGAAGTAGGTAAAGTAAAGAGGCTTCAGTAAAAAACTGCATGAAAACTGAAAAGGATGGAAATTAGTAAGTACCGTAATATAAAAAACAAAAGGGATTTATTTCAAGGAGAACTAAAACCTAAAAATAATTAAATCTTGTAACAATGTACCTTTTGTATAGAGCTTACTATGTCTTTTAGCATGATCCAGTCTTATGGATCTAATGATCTATGCCCCCAAAGTTGTCACTGGAGGCTGATATCTTTATAGTCATGGCCTTCCTCTGTCCCCAGTCACTGGCTCTGCACATGCTCAGTGAGCACTTCTTTGGGACTAAGGTAAAATAGATTGACTAGAAATTCAGTGTAAGACTCTTAAACATGTCAAGCCTTTAACTCTTCTAATGGATTGAGTGCCTGTGAAATAGTGATTGGTTCAATGGGAATCTATACTGAAAATTAGACCATTTAAATAAAATAAGTCTCTATAGCAGTGGTTCTTAACCTTGTTTGAGGTACCGAACCCACCAGTTTCATATGCACATTCACCGAACTCTTCTTTAGTGATAAATCACTTGACCTCTGTGTTTTGACTTCTGTGGCGGAGGCTCTGCCGAACCCCTGAGACCGACTCACCGAACCCCTAGGGTTCGATAGAACCCAGGTTAAGAACCACTACTCTATAGTTTAGCATTTTCAGTTCATCCATTTACTAGGAAATACAAACTAAACTCAACATGCTGCAGGGCTGTATCGATGT
>WMED01011907.1:0-15038 GCA_019650415.1 Pipa parva
TCCTCCCCCTCCCCCATACACCCTGTACCGCTGCCAGTTTCCCTCACTTCAAGTATTCCTACCCCTCCCTCACTCACTCTGTACCCTTGCCAATACTCGTCACTCATTTTCCCACTAAGTACAGTAGGGGCCATGTAAGTATTAGAAGGGAAAGGGTAATCTGAGGACACCTTTGCTAAAGTGTTTAGAATATTTTGAACTAGTGTGTGTGGCCAGATGCCAGAACTGGTTTGGGTATGGTGCACCACTCAGTGCTGCCTTTCATTTTTTTTCAGTATTCAACATTTTTAAAGCACGAAATGACAAAATTCTTGACATATTTTCTCCATAACTTAGTTGTGTGTTTGGACAAAATCCTATGACACATCTGTGTCAATTTGCCATTTCAATAAGACTCTCCCATCGTGTTGCAGTTCATGTGTATGTAGACAACTGGCTCTGTTTTTCCATTGTGATGTCTATACTATAAAAATTGTTTTGTATTTTATTGTCAGTGTTTTGTGCTTTTGCTTCTTTGACAGTACAGGAATAATATCAAGTAAATACTTCAGTGAGATGTCTATAACGGTCACTGACATTTCCACAGCCTGAGACAAGGCACAGAGAAGCTAAAGGCATACTGTTTAAAGCTAAAGGCATACTGTTTAAAGCTAAAGGCATACTGTTTAAAGCTAAAGGCATACTGTCTGTTCCCGGCAGTGAAATCAAACACAAACCATGGCCTACTGTTTTCAGTTGGGGTGACAAAGGCAAAACGGCTCACGGCTTTTTCAGATGTAAAAAAGTAGGTCGGAGGTGTATTGCGCAGCGCTTTGCAACTGGAAAAGTCGTCACATTTTTCCATGGTCACTCATTGGAAATAATACACAATGTAAAGGTTGCTGATATAGTGGTGATATTTTTAGCGCAACATTTTATTTTATCTGCGGCACGCGGATCTGCTTTCAGGAATGCATTGAAACAAGGCGCCTTAGCATGTGTCTGCATTTTCACATGTACGCTAAAGTAGAAAACATGCATGTTATACACTAACATGTCCATGAATATGACCCTGATAAATGTATGTGTGTGTGGGTGTAAATTAGAGTGGGGGTTGCTTGACATGCCAAATGGACTGTAATCCAGAGCAGCAGAATTTCTCATTATGAAAGGTGATATCATAGTCCAGTGGTGGTGAACCTATGGCGTGCATACCAGAAGGGGCACTCAAGTCATCGTCTCCGTTGCTCTAACTGCTATCCTAGGTCCACTGAAGGAGCAGTCTCTCGCAGGGAGGATCTAAGTTTATACAGCACAACATAGAAACATTGAGAGCATATTATTCCCCTGCAGCACTGGTCCTAGAAAAGAAACCAATCTCTTACTTACTTTTAATTATAATTTTTTTTATTTATCTTTTGTTTCTTGCATGGGAGGGTGCAAAAGGAATCATTTTCTTTATATGTAATCTGCCGAAATGTGACTCCTGGTAGAGGAATTGTCATGTCTTCTCTCTCTGTGAATTCCATTTGTCTGTTTTACAAGACAGTGTATAAGGTGTATTTATTTCTTTACTTTATTTTCTTAGTGTTGTGCCAATGGGAACAGCAGCCCAGCAGGAGACTGATGGGTTCTGGAGTAAGAATACGCGTCTGAACCGTCCTCTGTCACCTCACATGACAATCTACAAGTGAGTCGTATTACTGCAGAACGTGTTCAGTGTATTTCACATCTACTACATCTCTAGAAGATTACATAATTAGAATTTAAAGGGACATGGTATTTATACTAAATACAAAAATACATGACATTTACATTTTCCCAGTAGAAATGTGGGCACCTCCATGCCTAAGAAGCTTTAGTCATATGTTGTTTGGTAAAAGCAGAAATTCACTGCCCTGTTTTTCTTAGGAAGGTGATGTGGTGGCTCAGTGGTTGGCACTGCTGCCTTGCAGTGCTGGGCTCTGGGTTCAATTCCACCCTGGACTTCATCTGCATGGAGTTTATATGGTCTCCCTGCACCTGCGTGAGTTTCCTCTGGGCACTCTGGTTGCCTCCCACAATACAAAAACATACATCTGTGTGTGCAACTGAATAGCAAAACTAGATTGTAAGCTCCCGGGGGCAGGGTCTGAAGTGAATGACAAACTTCTGTAAAGGACTGCGTAATATAGTAGTGCTATATAAAAATGAACAAATTTTATTGGAGTACTTGGGGGTATTTTCTATTGATCTCAGCAGAGGAAAGGCATGTTAATGCCCACTTATTCATGGCTCAGTGTGCATCTCCGTAATGGTCCCTGTGCTGAGGATCTAATGTGACTTTCTTACCATTTTGTAGGAAAATAAATTGTAGGCAGCAGACATTACTAATTACTATTCTCTGTAATTCACTAGGAAACTATAACTAGTATAGTTATTTAAAAAGAGAATGTGATGCATGTTAAGTAAATTTGTTCAGTAATTTAAGGAGTTACTCTGAAACAGAGTCATGCTATATAGAGGCTACACAGGATTCTAAAATCTTCATTCAAATTCCGTTTATAGATCTTATTGTTTGGTAATTTTTTGTTTTAAGCACATTTTACAGAGGGAATTTAGCGAGCATTGCTAGCAACTTCATTACAGGAATATTGGCGCGGTCGCAGATTTGCTATGGAAATTCGATGTTTGAGAATTCGATTTTGATGGTCTTAGGTGACCCCTGGCAAATCGTTATTTAACCCCAGATTGAGAACCGCTGTATTAGAGAAAAGGTTATTTCTGTCTACAAAAGAAAGTAATTTATTTCTTGTATTTTGTTCTTTAATGCACAAGGCTACGGTGTCGCACACAGCATATCTGTAGAACATTAGACACATTTTATTTATTTATTTACATTTTGCTTTTCTTTTTAATACTGTGAATTCCAGTGATCCATTAATACATTTTGCTTATAACAAACAAGCCATTTGTGAAGCATATTTACAATGCGGATTTATGCATTTTGCTAAGCGTGCGGTTTTTAATTTTCTGTTTGATATAACTTTAAGTTAATCCAGCGAACAGCCATCCCATGACTCCCATTCACCTGCCTGAAGTTCCACCACTTAAAGGAACAATTCAGTCACTAATGGGTCATTGCTTTCTACTTTTACATTAAATCATTGTTTTGCAATTTGTAATTACGAACCTATTTTTAGTTGTTTTGAATCTTACAGCAGTTGGCTTGCAAAGACCCCTCCCCTCTCACCTACTTAAGTTGTGGCTGATCAGGTTTGGATCTCGGCTCAGTCGCTTGAGTTGCCGATTTTGAGAATTTTTTGAAAAAGAAAATCGAAAAGGAGGGGGTGGGCGGTAACTCCGTGAGGTTGCATTACCTGCTGCATTTCTGATTGGTTATTCAGCATTCTTAATAACGTTACTCAGTTTGCCAAATTAAGATTCCAAATTGAAATGATAAAGAGGAGGTTGGGGGTTCGGTAACATGCTCATCTGTCGCTCTCACTAAGGGGGTTATTGACTAAAGTCCAAATTGTCTCATAAAGGTGGGAATTCGCCACTTCCCTATATTTGGGTATTCACTAAACACTGCAATGTGGCAAATTCTACAGCTAACAATGGTCGCACACTACACAATAAACTGCTACTGGTATAGTCACAACTCTTCTATGGGAATCCGCTGTTTAGTTAATAAGGAGTAGAGAATCAGGGTGCTAGCCACCCAAACTGATGACAATTCACTCCGACAGTCAAATACTGACTTTGATCAATGACCCACTTAGTCTTGGCGCTTCAGGTAGTTCAGCATCTCTAGGCTGGGGTGTAGAATGTATAGTGTGCTCCCTGCATACCTGCTGTACAGTTCCCTGTGATCCCGTTGTTTGATTTAGGGAATGTTAGACTAAATAATGCTGAGCTGCAGGGTATTGTGGGTTAATCACAGAGTGACCTTATGCTGTCTCTATAGATGTGAACATTGGAAGGGGAATGGGGGTCTTTTGGAGGGTTGTACACACTATTCTCAATATGAGCTGCAGTTGAATGGGATGATTTGATTTCTTTGTGAGAACACTGGGCTTTGGAAATTCCATTTCTCCCGCAGACAATGGAGTGGGTTCTTATCGGCCGTGCACCACAGAAAGCAGTCTTTTCAATACCGACCCTCCTCTCTCTGTCCCCAGGCTTCAGTTCTTTCTCTCTCAGTCTGTTTTCTTGCCAGGGCCTGCTGTTTGACCGCCTGCACAAATACCAGCTCCCCACGGCCTAATGAATAGTTCTGTTATCTAGAGATTCGGGGTGAGAGAGCGCGCACACACTCTTTAATTTCCCCCACACATTCCTTGGTGGATTCTACCCAGAACCCCTTGCTAGAATGTGCTAACGCTGCTTCTCACAATTCAGCAGAAGGAACCGGTGCCAATTTTAACATTTAAATGCTAAATAACATGACTGTTTGTAGATCATTTAGTCTATTTTTGTGCCTTTCTGGTGATTCCATCTATTAAGCATTTCAAATTTAGCTTATTTATAACATAACTGTGCAGTCAACTTGTTTTGCGTATATAACCTTGAAATCATTCCGTTACGCCAATACTGGGCATTTCATTTTTACTTTCTTAATAATGTTTATTTTAGACTTCTTCCTCTGTGTTTAGAAAGGACAGGAACACAAAAAAATGAAAATGCCTTAACATATATAAAATATGAATAAATATTGCTTGCCAAGATCCACCCCCTTTTCTCTCTCAGACCACTGCTAACTCCCTCTTGCACGCTCTCGTCATATCCCGCTTGGACTACTGCAATGCTCTTCTGTCTGGCCTTCCAACTTCCTTCCTTTCTCCACTCCAGTCTATCTTAAAATCTTCTGCCAGAATTCTCTCCCCTGAAGAGACAGCCTTTCTCCAAATCTCTCTCTGTTCCTTGGCTCCCCAATAGAAAAAGAATTATTTACAGTGTTCTCCTTTTGACACTTAAACCACTTCACTCCATTGCCCCCCCCCCCCCTACATTTCCTAAGTTGTATGCCATACATTCCTCAACATTAACTGTGCTCCTCCCAAAGCAACCAGCTTTGCATGCCACACACCAATACTGCCTTTTCTTGTCTTAAACCCTTTTCTCTTTCTGCCCCCCACATCTGGAATTCTATACCCCTTTATTTTCGCCAGGAACATTCCCTCTGTGCTTTTAAAACCAAACTAAAATCCTATCTTATGAAGCACTGGTTTATTTTTTGTTTGTTTTGTTTTTTTGTTAAATATTACATTGTATACTTAATTAACTATTTATGTATGTGTGTGTGTGTGTTTGTGTGTGTGTATGTATGTGTATATATATATATATATATATATATATATATATATATATGTATGTATGTGTGTGTGTGTGTATATGTATATGTATGTATATATATATATATATATTTATAGACCAGTGTCCCAGTTGTTACCCTTCTGTCTGGGTATGTAAGTTTTCCTCCCATGTAAGCCCTACGGGGCAGGGACCTCCATCCTCTTGTATCAACCTCAACCTGGCACTTAAAGTGATTTCACACTTGTAAGTTACTCACTTGTATTGTTTAATGTACTTTTCCCATGTCTGTATTGTACTTGTATTGCTGAATTGTACAGCGTTGCGTAAATTTGTGGCGCTTTATAAATAAATTTATACATACAATATATATAAATATTGCTTGTGACTTGATAAAGGGAGGACGGACCTCTCGAAAGCACGTCTATTTAAAACGAATGTTAGTCCAATTTAAAAAAAAAAAAGGTATCGCCAAGTATTTCGGTACTCATTTTTTTTTTGCATCTGTCGACCACTGTGTCATATATTTCTTTTTCTAAGTACATGGTTATAAAAATCTTAAATGGTGTCTAGAAAGTCTGATATTAAATTGAAATACTGTGCTGGCTGGGGCACGCCACTAGTGCTTCAAAGAAATCAATTATATGTAGTTTGGTTAACCAAAACATATGATGTGGCTGCTATCAGTAAAGATAGAAAGCAGAAAAAAATCATGAATTCAGCTTTGAGGTTAATATTTTTACAAGTGCTATAATAAATAATTGCAATGCCAATTCATATCTCATTTATTTTCCTGGCCTTGTTGGTTCTTTAAAACATATTTTCTCGGTAACTAGGATACCAGATCATGGAAACCAGGGAATCATTTAAATGTCGGACTAGAAAGGTTCAAAATAAAATATCAAACTGCAATTAATCTGTTTTTTTTTTTTTAAATTATCTAATGCTATCTACAGCACACTAAAACTAATTGGGTTTGGTTCTTTCTTTGTAGGTGGTCTTTGCCAATGGCGATGTCAATATCTCATAGGGGAACAGGAATTGCTATGAGCGCAGGTGAGAATCGGCATTATTTTACCTTCAAAACGGAATTGTTTTTCAAAAACTGCATGTGTAATATTTATATATCCAAAGGCCATACAATCGTTTGCCTGTACGCTTTTCAACTGCCTGTTTAGTAGTAATTGTGTTCTATGTCAAAGTACATTTTGTACTGGAGAATAACACATCACTTCATTTGATTTCTTTAAACCGATCAGTTGGAACATTTTAAAACACTGTGAAGTAAATAACGTTGATTATGTTGTAACAATAGCACCTGCTAAAGGGCTTGGATAAATTAACAGAGAGCTTAAGTCTTCAGGCTTGGCTGGCATGTTAATTGGGTCTTGTATAGGGGAACCTGTTTAGCCAAGCAAAAGTTGTAGCAGTAGATGAACAGTTAATTTTTTTTTTAATATAATTTGACTCTGAAAGAAATAAAAATTACACCTTTAGAGGTCTTTTTGAGTCTAAGCCTCGAGGGGTTAGAGCATGTGGGGGGCTATACGTTATTAGGAAGGTGGGTTTTAATGTTATGGCTGATCTGGGTACTTTGTTAAATTTGTCCATGTCTTACCTACCAGTTAATCACCCACAAGTACCATCTTTCTCTGATCAGAATGAGAGAGCGCATTGTGTTCCTGAGGAAAGAGCACTACTATCATTGGTGGGAGACTTAGCATGCCTGTGTTAATTCATTGGTTGAATGTAGAGTAACTATATTCTATACAGGCTTCAGTAATGGTCTCCAGCATTTTATCCTCCTGTCTTCACTGCAGGAGGACTCCTGGAGACATTTAACAAACCTAGACATTGGACATACATGTTTTAGTGAAATTGTTTGAAAGTAGCCAGTCTTATCTGCTGTAGACCAGCCAACGTCACCTGCGGGAGATGTCGCCTTCCACCTCTGTGACTAATTCCCCCACTGATGGAATTTCCCTGTCTGTTTAGTAAAATAACTGGTGATTGTTCTCCCATCTAGGAGTTTCCCTGTTTGGATTGGCCGCTTTGATCCTACCAGGGGACTTTGCGTCATATCTGGATCTCATCAAGTCTCTCAGTCTAGGACCGGCTCTCATCTACTCTGCTAAATTTGCCCTGGCCTTTCCTCTCATGTACCACAGCTGGAACGGAGTCAGACATTTGGTAAGCATTGTTTATTAAGCAGATATATTGTCTTATGGAACCTCGTGGTATAAACTGTGTGATTACTATTTCCCACATCCCTCAATCTAATCTATGTTATTAAACTCCTGTCCTATCCATATACTGTGGATATAGCATGATTTGACAAATAGCGGAATGGATTCAGTAAGGGAAAAATTCACCCGGATGGAACTTATTGCTAGAAACTAGTCATTGCAGGTCCTGCCCACTTACCCATCATTCTTTGCATCCTATCAGAACTGAGTATTTGCAGCTGAAATAATTCTGCCATTTCTTCCCATTGTAGGCCTGGGACACAGGCAAAGGTTTAAAAATTCCTCAGCTTTATCAGTCGGGATACATAGTACTGGCTTTAACGCTCCTATCTACTGCCTGCATCGCCTCCATGTGATCAGCCATCTGCTTCCTTTAACACCCCCGGGGAAAGAAGGACAAGTTAAACTTCATTTGCTTTTTTGTTTAATAAGAATTGATAAAGAGACTTTTCCTTAACTGATCCTCCGAAATCTCATTTATAATACATTATAACAGCACCGCTTAGGTGACGTGTACCTTACCAGCCCGTACAGAAATTTCCTGGTGATGATTTATTTGTTGATTAGACAATAAAGGTTCAATGTTTGGAGATAATTAAAGTATTCTAAAAGCGTTGTAAACAGGAACACATCCGCTTTGCTGTGTGCGCGATACCGCTGTAGGGAACTGGTGGCTAAATGTTTCACTCTAACGTCAAGTCTTGAAAACAATAAGGCTTTATCGTTTGGCCTCCTTTTGGGTTTGCCTAACCTTTGTAAGAAGGGAAATGGATGGTGGATCTACGCTTGATCTGATACACGTCTGTTCATAGAGGTGGTAATGCACAACTTTCTTCTTTAAGGGCTTTTAAAAAATGGACCACAAAAAGTGCTGCTTGTTGATTTTTTGAGATCACAAAGGCTCATCTAATTTATTCCCAGGGCTCCAATTTTAATTGTTAAAGAGGAAAAACATTATTTGTGGCGTCCATGTTCAGCAGGGGCCTAACAACAATAACATGCCTTGTCTGCTCAGTGAGTGGGAGGCCATTTTAAATTCCATCAGCTGCAAAAGCTTGTGCGGGGGAAAGCTTTCAAAGGGCAGATATGATGCCCTGCAATGAACGTATATAATCCTTTAGCTTGTTATTAATATCCTGACTGCTGTTGCAGACTAGAGAAGGGAATATTGGCGTTTTTGGTGCAATTTTGTTGTAGGTTAGTTACTTTGGTAGGGAAATAAATCGGTGATTTTATATCCTCTTATGTCTCTCTTGGTACTGTCATTAATTCATGGCTTTCACCAAACTTGATTATATTTCTTTCTTCTGAAAGAGCACATTTCCATATTCCTAAAACCAGCCAGGAATATACAAGGTGGTACAAATACCAGTTATCTGAAAGCGAAGTTTCAATCTTAACTGCTGCCCATTTCACTTCCCATCTCTAAAACATGCTCTGGGAAAGCGCCCAGGGTTGTAGTTCATCAGAAGGTGCAAGATTTCGAGGTTTTGGTGCACATTTCTTATGTAGATTTAGTAAATCATATCCTAGCCTCTGCTAAGCTTGGAGCGCTCTGTTAAACTCACTTTCACTGTATTGTTAATAAAAAATGGAGTCTGGAAGGAAAAGCAAAATAAACAGTTTCCTTTTAGCTTAAGGATAAAGTTTCAAGCCTATGAAGCTTACATTGCACGTTTTTCCAATTTAATTTTTTTTTTATTTAAAAAAAACAATATTCTGTTTGTTGTAAAAGGAAAGAAATACTGTTTCTGTATAATTCAATAAAATTCTATTCTAATTTCTATTTCTTTACTCCACTGAATGATTTTCTAGCAGTTTAACTCAGTAACGTTTACATCTTAAAGGGGCACTATAGTGCTGATATAACTGCACACAAACGTATAAAACTCCTTTATACTAAGCCAATTGCTGATACAAATAGTTAAAAAAAGGTTTAGGGAAGAATTAATACTTGCCGTTTGTTTCCCTTAATTAGTTTTCCTGAGAGCTGACATTTTCCTCCCCCTCCCCCTCCTCTTTCTGTTCTGCAAGTCAGGCAACATGAGAAGAAAAAGCTGCCTGACTGCTATTGGTTAAGCAGTGTGCTGACCTTTTGGCCACATAAATTAAGTTGGAATGCAGGAAATTATAGAGGGAAAGGTGACCTGTGCACATGTAGTAAGTAGGGTAAAAATGTCTGGGGGAGGGAACCTTTTCATGGAAAACTGGCCAGTACATGTCACACACATATTTCCTGGTGCAGGAGTTTATCAGTGCTGCCTACTCAATCATTCTGCATCACATAAAACAACTCCCGGGGGGAAATGCTTCTCACTAAGGTGTAGTACTGCATATGTAAAGATGTATTCTGACTATAGTTACCCTTTAAAACGCACCAGACAGAGCTAAGTTTGTTAATTTTGTTGAGTGCACGTTAATAAACTTGATGTAGGTGAGTGGAATATATCTCCCACTGTGTAGCCTTCTCTATGTCGGGATGATCTGCAGAGTATATATGAGGGACCCCTTTTAGCAGGAAAGTTACAGTGACTGAGGTCAGGGAGTGAGATTTGTCAGATAAGCGCAACCTCCATTATAATCTGCATGTTGCAATGTAACTGGGACCTTGGAAGCCATTCCACTTCTGCTGAGATGGAGAAAACTATAGGGCTAAGATCAGGGGCATTGATAACCTCTATCGATCACAATCGCCTGCATGTGTTCAGGGCATCTAACAATAGGAACTCTCCACTTTCTGCACTGTGGGATTTTGCAAATTACAAGAAAATTTTAATTGGATGCGCAACAACAAATGTATTACAACCGGTTTAAAGGGGAACTAAAGTCACAGACTGGTTAGCATGCTAAATCCCTCCCCAAATGGGAAAAAGCAAACTGGACAATCTAATAGCTCCTCTGTTTCACACTGAAACGGAGAGCTCTGGAAGTTCAGAGATTGGGGGGGGATTAGGATTGGCCCCTCAGGCCCTGTGACCCAGTGGTTATGTGTACTGCTCGTTGTTAGGCTCACTAAAACATATTCGGTAGGTGGGAGTTACTAAATCCCTGCAGCGACGGCACTGTACTCTTTCATTTCAGCAAAGAGAAAACTCAGCAGGGTTAAAGGGGAATTAAACTCTTGTAAGGTCTAGCGGTGATTATTATGGGGGAAATGCTGGTAGGGGTTTTACTCTCCAGTTTTCCCATTCTGAATAACTTGCCGATTTCATCTGCTCTTGCCAAGCGCTTAAATTCTCTTCATTTCCTGTTTCCGTGTGTTTCGGCGAATTGAACAAGCGCAGTAGCAGAATTTTGATACAACACTGCTACTGTGCTTGCTCTTTTCACCGAAACACAGGTAGTGAAGAGCGGAAGACATCGTCAAAGTTTACAGAGCAGGAGACAGCGCTGGTGCATACATGCCTGTAAGTATTTCCTCCTATAAAAATCATTCCTATATCTATCAAGTGTTTAGGTTTTCCCTATAAGTCAGCTAGTCACAGACTTTCTACCATTTAGCATGCCTAGTGACCATATATAAGCTTTAACGGGCTCACAAAGAGAGAGACCACACATGGTGACCTATATCTCAACACACTCTACAGCTCTTATTGTCCTATCTGTGTATGTAGGTCTTCCTCCCACTTAGATTGTAAGCTCCATGGGGCAGGGACCTCCAACCTCTTGTGTCAATCACAACCAAGCACTTAATTTGATGTATCCTTGTGATATTTTACTTGTGTTGTGTAATGCACTTTTCCCTTGTCTGTATTGTACTTGTATCGCTGAATTCTACAGCGCTGCATAAATTTTTGGCACTTTATAAATAAAATTATACATACATACATGGCGCAGGGAGCGCAGCAGATTTCAGTACGACTGCAGACAGAATTGGATCGGATTAATTGATACAGTGTAAATCACAGCATATTGCCTTTTATGTAGAAGCATTTGCCTGTATATCATCGGACGTCCCCAAACAGAACAAAGTGTTAACGTGGGATGTGAGCTCAGTAGAGTCTATGGGTACAAGTTCCGTCGCTCGAACAATCTAATTCTACAAGTCCAACTCCCTTGTCCAATAAAGTTATCAGAGATTCTCAAACAAGACAAAAATATAATGCTGGCGCCTATTGCTGTAAATAGGATAGCGCGGTCTGACGCAGTCACAACTTTACTATGGAAATACTGACGCAGTCACAGATTTGCTATGGGAATCTGCTGTTTAGTCAATAAGTTGAGAATTATAGTGTATCCATCTGCAGTGATGCATATTCACTCTGTGGGTGAAAGTTATTAAACTTTGAACGACCGCTCTGGGTCTTTCCGAGTTTACTGAGAGAAATCTCGTGTTGTTCTTGTGAGATTTCTTTCGAGATCTTGAGACTGAGTTTTTCGATCCTGATTTTTCAGAATTTTCAATGGAAAGGTAGCCATGCTACTAATGTAAAGTATGGCGAGATTATAAAACTCGACCTCGACATCCCGAAAAATCTCATGAGAACAATGCCAGATTTCTCTCGGTAATCTTGGAAAGACCCAGAGCGGTCGTTCAGAGTTTAATAACTTTCGCCCCAACTGTCAAATTCTCACTTTAGCCAATAAGCCCCAAAAACCAAAAAAGGGCTCATCTGCCGTTCGGCTTCAAGGTATGGGGAGAGTTGAGAGGTGTACGTTAAAATTAGATTTTTTTTTTGTTATGTTGCAGACATAATGTATGGCTGGCTTCCTGATAGGTCAGTTTAAATCGAATGACTTAAAACCTTTGAGTTTTAAACTGCACTTGGAGAAGAAAGCTTTCATGTTATTCCTATTTTAAACAGCAGAGGGCAGAAGTGCTCCATACACCAGTTTTTATAAATTATATAATTACAGTATACCTGATTTTATCAAGGTCAGGAAAGACAGACAAGTAGGGGAGCAACTTCTCATGCCATTTGCACTGTATCAGAATTTGGGCTTTCATGAATAAGCCCCATGTGTCTGTTCCATGTGCCTATGTATTTCCTTGCTTATTATGCATATTTATACAGTGCTGACAGGTGTGGCAGTGCTTTACAGCAGTTGTGCTTCTTTTACCTGGGTCTCAGTTTCTCCTTAAAGGAACAGTCTGGCCAAAAAAAAAACACTTATGTTTAGTATGTTCATTACTATCGTCTATTAAATGCAATTTATCAATTAAAAAAAAAAAATTCTTACCTGTAAATAAGTGCCATACAGCACTTCTGTGTTGCATACTTCATCTTCACACTCTGTCGGCGACTCTACGGCGTCCCGAATCACCCAATCCCTCTCAGAAGCGCAGTCCTCTCCAGCCGCGCTCCTAGTGAAGCCCCGCATCGGCATTTCCTAGACGTAGCATGGAGAGCGTGCACGTGATCAACACGTCCTCCCTGGATGCCGTGCACACTCTCCCATGTGACATAGGAAATGGTAATGCGGGGCTTCTTTATCCGTGCGGCTGGAGAGGACTGCGCTTCTTAAAGGTGATTCAGGATGCTGTAGAGTCACCGGATGAGTGTAAAGACGGAGTCTGCAACACAGAAATGCTGTACAGTAGTACTTCATTACAGGAAAGATTTTTTTTTTAATCAATAATAAAAGTTAGTAATTAACATAAATAAAGGTGTATTTTTATTTTTGGCCAGACTGTTCCTTTAAGGTTAACTCTCAGGCCTCATCTATGAGATATTATACAGCTGCGGTTATACACATCTTACAGAAGTAAGACAAGCCATGTCTTTGGCTAAAAATTGTAAGTACGTAGTAGGACAAAATGCCTTTTACGTGACACTAATTCATTCCAAAATTTTGAACACTATAATTAACAAAAGTTCCAAGTCAAAAAAAGGAGAGGAATAAAAAGTTATTTTATGTAAACAACCAACCTCTATCACTCACATTGGGAAAGCAAATTCCCACATTAGATCTATGTTTTACATCTGGCTCTATTTAACTATTGTAATATAAATGTTAATGATATCCAAGGCTTAAGCGCAATGTCAGACCAGGCTGAATAAATGGCGACAAACTGCTCGTTAACACAGATTGACATTAACTTGTCACCTATCTTAGCCCACTTCATGGCTTGGACATTATGGGGGTTATTGGCTAAAGTCGGAATTGTCACGTAAAGGTGTGAATTCGCCAGCTAAAGATGGTCGCAGTAGACTGCTACCGTTGTGACGACACTATGGGAATATTGTCGCGGTTGCAGAATTACTGTAGGAATTACAGTCGAATTCTCACTTTAGTCAATAACTCCCCTATATGTACTCGTCTTTTCAACCAAACGGGTGCAAATAGCTTATTCTGCAAACATTACAAGAGAAATCTCAAGATTTAAAAAAATTGCATTTTCACGCTAAACCATAATTCCTACGGGTGTAAGAGTTGCATTATTAATAATCTAATAAATAAATAATAGACAGTAGTAAATAAACTTACTTTATTAAAAAAATAATAAACACAGTAGACTATTTCCTTTGGATAAAAACCACCATCTGGTACCACTGACGCTGAACGGTGGCGAAGTATGTATATTTAATATGAATACTATTCACATTATATTGTCTTGGTTAGAACTTAACCAGCCTTAAAGAGACGGTTACAGGGGGTGTAACCTTTCTGCTGCACCAATCAAAAAGCCAAAACTGGCTACTATGGTAACACAGGTTGCCTTGCTTTCCTGTATTTAAAGGGAAAACCATTCTCCATCTTTCTTTTTGTATCATGCAGAGGCCACGGGTGTATTTTCTTGTTCATATATAAAACTAGTGTCTTCATCTTCTGTAGGTTCATTTGGCATTGGTAGAGTTATAGAGTAAAGTTCATTGTCTTTCATAGAAAGCTCTGTTTGATCCTCCCTTGTCTCCTCTCTGGTGCTTCTATTAAGGAAGTTAGGTGGTGGAACAGGAGGAGCATCGCCCATTGGGCCTTCAAATGGACGATACACATCCACCTCTGCTTCCGGACTGGTCAAGCCATTATTGTCTTTTAGCAAATGACCATAGACCATTGTATCTTCGATTACGGCATAGACGTGCGATTCTTTCTTCTTCTCTTTCCGCAACAGGCGTTGCCGGCTTGGCATTTTCGTATTGACTCTGGTGTTGTATATTCCCACTGGACTTCCAATCTCCTTTTTCCTGTAACGGGCACCAAGTAATAGAATGAGACGTTGGCAGTAGGTGTACCGATTAAAATCAGTGGCAATTGTGAAATTCACTGGACAAAATTAATAACTCTGAAATTACACCGTAGCCACAAATGTAAAGAAGGTTCCAGCAGGCTCATATTGAAACCATTTTCAAGACTAAATTTAACACAAAGTTGAGATTTATTAATTAGCAGCTGTATAATGTTATTGCTAATGAGCCAGTCACTGCTTGTGACAGAGCCGCAGCTTTCTACATTTGCTAGAAGTCTAGAAATAATTTTACTAATGCAGAGATAATTATTACTAGCCCAAAAATAATTACTAGTCCACAGGTAATTACTACTAGCCCAGCAAAATTATTAGTCCAGAGAAATTAT
>WMED01011908.1:0-15038 GCA_019650415.1 Pipa parva
ATCTGTATCTATCTATCTGTATATCTATCTATCTATCTATCTATCTATCTATCTATCTGTCTACTGTATATATCCTATATCTATCTCTGTCTGTAGCTATCTGTTTCTGTCTATCTATATAGTGGCAGGAACATACAGAGACTGTATTTGTGATTCTGTGAACAAGAAACAGATATACTGTACAGTATGCACTTGAGCTTCACTATACATCCGTCTCCTGTGTGCTACTGATATAGATATTACAGAGTTGTAAGGTACTACTTTTAAGTTTTTGTATCAAGAGCAGCAATCATCTACTGAGGTCTAGTAACCCACAGCAACCAATCCACAGTTATAATTTATTGGTGTACAAGAGCAAAAATAATGCAAGCCAAACTCTGATTGGTTGTTATGGCTCACAATGAACACCTCTGTTGATATATTACTCTGTTTCTGTTACATATGCTAGCACAATAATGCTGCAATAACTTAGGATAATTCAGTAAAACACATTTTATTCTGGTGACAAAAATATATCTTTAGTTTCTGACAATAAAAACAACACCCTTATATAATAGTAATAATGTTTTATGTGGCAAAGTGTAAAAAAATAAAAACTAGTGTGTTTGTAGAGTTAAATAGAGTGCAAGGAAAATGTGCTGTTTGCTGTGTTTGTTATGACTGGGTGTGTGGCCGATTGGTGGCTATGCACATTTGGGGGGTAATTCACCATTGTGCGAAGTGAGGTCCGGATCCTTCGCCTCCCTTTGCACATGGTGTTATGCGCTCGCTGATGTCTTGCATGTGGACATCAGCGAATGCTTTAAAGGGATTCCAGTCTCGGCAAGACCAAAAGAGTTGCCTCGCCAAGACTGGAATCCCTTTAAAGCGTTCGCTGATGTCCGCGTGCAGGACATCAGCGAGCGCATAACACCATGTGCGAAGTGAGGCGAAGGATGCAGACCTCACTTCGCACAATGGTGAATTAGCCCCTTACTAACAGGACAAGAGACAAAGGAGACACTAAAGTCCAAATTGTTGCGTATAGGTGAGAATTTGCCAGATAAACACAGTCGCAATAGGCTGCTACTGTCGCACTTGCATCTTTATAATGAGAATATTGTCGCAGTTATGACGTTATTATGGGAATATTGTCGCAATCTTAACAAAAATTGTCACGACTTTGCAATGAGGAAATGGTCATGGATTTGCTATGGGAATCCGCTGTTTGCGAATTCGACAGTCAAAGTCGCACCTTAGTGAATAACCCCAATATTACAATGAAACCAGTAATTAAAATTTGTATCTAACAGTAATGTATTAGGTTTGAAGTTTACAATAACATTCACTGAATTTAATTCTTTTTGCACTTTCTAACCTTTGATTTGTATTTTGTACTACCCCTTTTTATCCTTCCCCTTGCTCCCATCGAATTTATTTTCCCTAGAATTTCTCCCATTCATTTTATTGTTGCTTGCCTCTAGCTTCATCTAACAGTTGACCTGCTTTCACATAGGCTTTCTGGAATGTTTCTTCTTACTACTTCATTGTCTGAGAAAACTTGTTGGCTGGAGGATACTCTCTTACCATTCAAACAATGAGCTGTTATTAACAAGGCACTATACCGGGGCATGTTGCAATTCATAAATATAACAAGGCCTTTAGTTTGCAAATATGCTACATTTAGGAAAAAGTATATAAATTAAAATGTATGAGAAATGATTGCTTTAAACTGATTGTCTTAAATTATTCTAATTGGATATAGTGCTCTTTTAGTCAGTAACTTCTGCAGAGGGTCTAAAAATGTAATATTGTGTTTCACTGACTTCTGTATGGGCAGTATACAGATGTTTTACTAACCTAATTTGCTTCTCAATTTAAAAATAAAACTTGGTTGCCTAGGAAACAGCCATATTACATGATAGTTAAGTTATCTCTCAGCAGCAGAATGTTTTCTTAAATAAGAACAAAACCCACACAAACACTGATGTGGCAAGCAATTTCATTTCTATTTATCAGAATCTGAAAAACATACCTAATCAACTGTGTGTTCATGCATAGAGTTAATGCAAATTTACTGCCACTGTTTAACTGATATTTTAGACATACAAATAATTATGAATATACATTTAATTAACTTATTTTAACCTGAATTTAAAAAAAATGCCTAGATGATGATAAGACAGATAGATTGGAGAAAGGAAGGCATCCTATCATGTTCATACCTTTGTAGTTATAAAACTATATAATGGATGTTTAAATATTGAGTAGAACGCATTTCAGGCAGGGAATAAAATAGACTAGTTTAGAAGATGATATTTTTAAGAATGGTTGCCTAGGAAAATACTCAACTAAGAATTTTATACTGAAAAAGAAATCTCATGTTACACTATTTGCCAAATGAATGATCTGAAAAGTACAGTAAGTATATATTTGCATTGTAGGAGTGTGTAAACCAAACAGATGTTGCCCCAGATGTTGAGTGCTATCTAGCTCCAATCTATCTTCTTAAGTGGGTTGTTTCTGGCCAACTGGATTGTATCTGTTTTCTTGGCTTTAAAGTGGATTACATATGTAAGTAAGGGGTTGGCCAACTTTTTTTGTGATAAGTATGTTGCCTGTTAAAGCTTGAATGTAAGAAATATAAATAGCCCTGATCATTACCTTGATAACTATGTGGTTCCTGGGTACTTAATGCCTATGTTTTTTCATTAAACTATATAAACATTATACGCATGGTGTCTTCAAGGTAATGGCTGGTTCAAAATTTATTGGCTTCCCCTTGTGGTTTTGTCTATAAAATGGTATTTGTTGTACGGGAAAGGACTTAATTTGGGCTGTAACAAGAAATGCACTAATAGCAGGTTATAACATTTAACTAAGTATTAAGCATCTTTAACAAAGTAAAAGCTGGGGCTTCACTGATAAAAAAAAACAAAAAACAGTAACAATGAATATACTGACTTCTCTAATGGAAATGAACAATTTATACATCCTGTGTCACTTTTTTTTTCTGACAGAAAGCTATTTTTCTATAATATCCCATGGGTCATCAAAATGCACCAAGGGCCCTTTTGAACCACTAAGAAACTGCATTATTTCATATACCATTTCTATTCTGGTAAAGTAGTTAGTTTCACAAAAGTCTGAACATGAATAAGTTAGTTCACTCACCTAGAATAAAAATGAAAAAAAAAAAACAAAAAAAAAACTATTAAGCGAATAAATCTCATTCATTTTTTATTAAAGTAAAAAAGTGAAATGTAAATCATTCATTGGCTAACAGTAATATATTCAATTAAATATTTAAATGAAAATTCCCTTTTTCACTTATTTAGTGTAATTGAAAAGTATATGACATGGATTGACTGCACTGATAAGTTATCTAAGCATTTACAGTATAGCATATATCCTGATAATACCACAGGTTCTTCTGCTTAAATTATCAGTGCAACACAATTTTTTTTACACATGCTTACTAAAACAATATGATACACAATTAGCTATTAACTATAATTATAAAATGTCTTCTAAATAACCATTATTCAAGGCCACTAGCACAGCAGGTCTAATTGGTTAGTCTTATAAATATGTTATTACCCAGCTGATGGTTCAGTTCTTATGCTGTAGTCTAGTTTGTAAAGAAATGTAGCTTCCTAATTACATGTATAATATATATATATATATATATATATATATATATATATATATATATGGGAAATCAACAGGACCAATAGACCATTAATTCCTATTTCTAATGTATCATTTAAAACATTCGTTCACATATATACTATACAGTATGTACAACTTATTACATAGTAAGTAATGTGGTCACAGATGTAGACATAAGGTAGGATCAAGTACAACACCAATGAGAAACTAGTTCTTTGTACAGATTGGGTTGTACTCCTAGATTATATCTTACTGAAGTGTGGTTTACCAAATAGCAGAGGAGGTAACTGGGATAGGATGATCCTTCAGAAAGAAACTAAATGGATCAATCTATTGCAGTCTCTTAAACCAAATGGAGTAAATGAGGAACTTTACTTTAAGTCATTTATTTGAAATTAAATAACAAATGAAATATAAATGAATTAGTAATTTGATCTTTCCCCACTTAGGATCTCATTCATATCATAGTGTAGTTATTATTGGTTAATTGATAGGCAATTTTTAGTGGGACTTGTTCAGTCTAAACCCCTATTGGTAGTGTATGGGGTATGTTCCCTACAATAAAAGTTCTCAGTGACAGATTTGTATTTGGATGGCTAATGCCATATGTATGATGTGTACATTTTACATAGATATATTGGAGGATATGTGGTTGATATATATGATGTCTCTTTTCATGTTCTGTGTTTGCTGGTATTATCATTTTATTTTATGCTATGCATGGCTTAGTTAGAGGCCAAAACATTATATAATAATGCTGACGAATGGACTTTTCATTTCACCATATTTACATTTAAGAGTGCTTATTAGTAGTCTCCTTTTAAGAGCGAGTGCATTTAAATAGCGCTTGAAGATACATTGTTAAGGAAAATGATGGTGTATGTCGGTCTGTGAGGTACTGGAGACACTGGACCTCTGAAGCAGAATATGAAAGCAGGTACTGGGGTGTTCTGTGGACTGAATGGAGATCCTGGTTAAACTTGAAAAGCGTGAGTGGAAGATAAAATTTTCTGGCTGAGTGAAGGTGTGGGAATAGCCTGTCCCTAACAGCAGCAGTGAGGTATTTCTGAACAAGCCAATCTGGATGCTTCAAGTGAAGGGTGACAGACTGAGTGCAGCAATATACTCTGGTAGTATGACCAGGATTCAGGCCAGTATGGTAGTTCACTTTCTGATTGAGTAATACTGGATTCATTGTTATATGTGATAAATATGTGAATGCTGTGTATATTCTGGGATAGTGCCTTTCAAGTGGTGATATAAAGTGTACTTAGAGAACTTTATCCCTACATTACATATCCCTAACCTTATATAGTTCTTGGGTGACGCCCCTGGAATATGTATTTATTAATGTAAAGTATTGTATATTTTTATTTATAAAGCACCACAATGTTACACAGCGCTGTACAATCCAACAATGCAGTTATAATATAGACAAGGGAAGAGTATAACAAAGAACAAGTAAAATAAATTATAAGCCTATAATCAAGAAAATACATCACTCTAAGTGCCAGGCCATGGTTGAAACAAGAGAATGAGGTTTCTGCCCCATAGAGCTTACAATCTAAATAATCTGCATACAATGTGAATATGTGTTTTTTTTATCTAAGCTGTTTTGTCTTATATATGAATTTGTAATGGATGGCTCTGTATGTATTTGGAAATATCTTAACTAGTTTCTTGATGCTTATGAGTGAATAAAGCACTTTTATTGAACCATCAGATCTGTATGAGTTAAAATAGTATCTAATTGGTGTGCCACTTATCCCTCTAAAACTTTCTATCTGTTTATTTGTTTCTCTCTCTTTTTTTTCTTTTTCTCTTTATTGTTATTTTTTTTTCTTTTTTCATTACTATTTATGTGATGATGCATAGGATATTACATAGTAAGTAATGCGGTCACAGATGTAGACATATGCATAAGATGGGATCAATTACAACACCAATCAGAAGCTTGTTCTTTGGACACCTTTTTTGAATTGCAGTTTCATGAATTTTATTAACACATCTGCACTCCCCTTGCAACACCATGGCTGCCAATATACCTGTAAATCTATAACAAGATTTACACACTAAACATTCTAGGAGGAAGGATAACTATGAGAGAATTTTGCTGTGCAGGCTAAGGTATGCTATAGGTTAATAGACATGATCATTTTTTGCATTTGTTTGTATATTTGGCCCCCAATATGTAAAGTTAATTTGAAAACTGTCATTGGATGGGCATCTGCATATTCCAAAAATGAAAAATCAGGATTTTAAATGTAAAGATGGGGGTTATTAGCTAAAGTGAGAATTTGACTGTCGAATTCATAAACAGCAGATTCTCCTAGCAAATCCGTGAACGCAACAATATTCCAATAATAAAACCATGACTATGACAGTAGCAGTCTGTTGCAACTGTCTTTAGCTGGCGAATTCACACATTTACGCAACAATTTATAATCTGTAATTTCGCTGATTTGCATGTTTGTACTTATTCAGTGACAATAGACTAATCTAATCTAATCAATTTGGACTTTAGCCAATAACCCCATTGTTTTTTTGTAAGCACTATTTATGAATAATGTTTATGGCAGTTAAGGCTTTTTGTGGTTTTACTATATACAAATGATGTATCCAAGGTTGATGATGCCTTCAGGTACCCTATTTCTAAATTAGAAATTAATCTGCTTGCTGTTCTATTGCTGAATCAACATTAAATCTATTTTTAGTACCTTGTCATTCCTTCAATGTGTTACATACTTTGTGATTACACCAGAATCCCCAGTGACCAAATAGCCTGTGTAATTTAACCACTGTTCTCCAGATGGTAAGTAGATGACCCATACCATTTAAAGAATTAGCCTGAAGCAATTTTTCTTCAGCGTGAACAATAGATGGTAGATTCGTTTTCACATTTATGTTACAAAAAAGCCTGCTGTAAAAATCCACCACCATTTGGTGGATATTTGTATGTTTGGATAGTTCTACAGTAAAATTATATATTTTGACATCTCATGAAACATGTGCAAAATAGGTGAACTCTTTTTTAAATCCCCACCCCCTGTTTCCAGAAAAAAACACATAATTAATTTTAGGCAAACATTACTTCCTCTAAATAGGCAAACATTTTCTTTAAATGCCTTATATATTTTAACACATTTATTAAGTGTTGTAGAGAGGTTTTAATAATTTATAGATTTGCACAAGAAAAATAAATCTTTAAAATTTAGGGGAGTTTGTAGAATTCTTTTATGTGTTCAGGTTCGAATTGTTCATTAAAGCACCCATCAAAGTCAAAGAGACAAGCTGAGCTGATAGGGTTCTCCCCAGTGCTAAATTTCTAAAATACTTGTAGCCCTGTCCTGTTCCTCACAGTAAAATCCACAGATTTACCTGTAGTTTATGGAAGTTTATGGAAAATGCAGTATGTGTTGTTTTAATAGATTTTCACAAGCCCTTTAACAAATGTATTTTAAATGAAATATTATTTTATGTGCCTACATGGACTGCTATATTTTAACTCAGTTATCCTATATGGAAACTTAAGTCATCTGAACAACTTTTTTAGTTATGTAAAATGTCATTATTGACTTTTTCCCCAGTTTGACTTTTTCTAACATGCATACCTAATTAATCTTACAGGAATTTCACTTACAGGACATCTCCTGATATCTGCAACGTACATTTCATATGTCCCATTACTCTGTCTCTTGTCTTCTGTGTTTTTCTTGTCATGGTGAACTAGATTACTAGATCTCACAGCAACTTCAACTCTTATCACATGGGGCAAAGGAAAAATGACCTAAAGATGCAAAGAGCAGTCTCAAGAATTAAAAGGGGATTTCCTTTTGCCAAGTTTAGCTGCTTAGTTATATGAATGACTTCCTCTTCTAGTGATACATGGTGCCAGCCTTAACTTTTTCCTTGATTTGACACTTCCCTCAGTGTATTCTATCTAGATTTTAGGCACCACCATATCTCCTGATATTTACACTGCATATGGCTCAGGCATCTGTCAGTCCCTGTTCTGAACTATGTTTTCCTACCACTGGGTAAGTCAAATTAGATAGCTTGTCAGTACTTTTCCTTTTTTCGTTTGCATTTACAGTATCTCAGCAAATAAGTAACACCCTTAACGTAGAAGAAGATAGAAGCAGGTGCCACATTTCAAGAGCTTTTTAGTGCTATTAGAAACACAGTGATACAAGAATGAATGATCAGGGGCATCAGATAAAGTATGAAAAGTAACAGCTATTTTCCAAGGCAAAGTAAAAAGTGATATTATAGGTTTGACAATCCGTAAATGGAATTAATCCATAATACAAGGGTCTATTCTCTATTTATTGATGTTTGGCCAAAAACAAGAACAATTAATAACATTTACATTCACATCATATGCTTTCTGTTACACTTCAACATCCAATACATACAGATATCTTGCTCACTTAGCAGGGAAACGAATGACATGTTAACATTCATTGAGAAAATTTCCATTGTTTGAACTTCATTATTTTAAAAAACTGAAAGAAAGTCCATAACTGATACAAATATTAGAAACTGCTTCAAATACCTTTCATGATAAATAATGCATACAAAGCTAATATATCAATATTTTTTGTGGGAAAAATCCATCTTAATTTAGAATGCTTTTACTTATGTCCTGATCATGTGAAAGACATGTGAAAGCCTTAATTTATACAGTGAGGTGTGTAGAATGAAATACATTTTACAACCAACTCTGTGGAGTAAAATCAAGTTGTTTAGTTTTTAGTCAGTAGCTTTGCTTGTTAAAATGTCAAGTGTTTATTTCATTTTGGGAAATTAATTGTAATAGTTGCAGTTTGTTAAATGGGGGGTGGGGGGGTTGGTAATTGCTGAGTCATGAATCATCAAAATATTTCCAATATGTAACAATATATATAACACATTTTTTTTTTATAAATACAAACTTAAATGTGTTTGTCCTTTTTTAACCTCCTCAAAGAAGTAACATTGAAAATGTCAGTTGATGCTCTAATTCTTGCAACTATTTATTTTAGAGCAGAAAATAAGGGTGAAAGCACTGCCATATCAACCATTTAAACTTTAGTGCAGTTTTTTGTGAGTAAAGAGAGGACACACCACAGCAATGTAAACTGATCTGAGTTAGGGGTTTAGAAGCGGAGCAATTGTTTATAAGAGAGATCCAGTGGCATACAGTGACTGTTTAATCAATCGCATTATTCAAGTCTTCATTAACCTTTTAACAGTAATCTATTTAGCTCCATCTTCTCTCACCTTTGATGATGATTATATAAAAATACAATTAGCGAAAGAGTTTTTACGACATCTGTGGCTCATTCATGCTTTTAAGAATGGAAATATTGAAATACTGTGTTCTATAAAGGCCACCTCTTCAATAGACATAATGTGGAAATGTATATAGAAAAGTGTGTAACAATATTCAGGCTGTAGCAATATTATGAATCTAATATGCTACAGCTGTACTCCTTTGTCTTAAAAGGATCAGCAGCTGTTACCAATAAAACAAATAGAAGTAGAGATAAGCATAAGGACAGGAATATTTAAACAGACACTTCAAATAATTACAGAGCTTTCATATATTTACTAAAATAATCCTCTAAATATGATCAGTATACTAAAAATAACATACATGCACTGGCTAATTACTATCTCACAAAATATATAAGTGTAATGAAAAAAAATTACTTTATTAGAAATATTTTTCTTCAAATCATTAATATTTTTATAGACATGCTATCAATATGTAATTTGATATTAGTGAGAAAAAAAGTACTGTACACTAGTATTCCTTTATAAAACGGCATATATGGTTTCCTTTATACTACAGCAGTTTTCTCATTTGCAGTTGTCCAACTCCAAACAGATGTCAAATTAAACAATTTTAAGATAGAACTATTGCAGATTCAAGTTCAAAGTTGCAACATACTACATATTGCAACATACTACATATTAGGTTTATACTCATAAACAAACGTCATACTGAGAAAGTATAATGACAACTGTCAAAGAGAGAAATCTAATATGCGAGCTTGAGAGTGGTCAGATCTACTGACTCCAAACATTGTAATGTGAAAAAGGAGGCAGTAAAGTAGCGGTAGAAAGAGGTCAGGTTTAACAGTGAATGAATAATTAGGTATGTATTCTGGCTAAATTGCAGAAGGCAAATACTGAAGGAAGTGTATAAATATGCACACAGTAAACACGGGAACAATTTGTCAGTCTTAACATGCCCAAAGGTCTTTCACACTCTGCATTAAATATTCATTGTTGTCTGAATGTTTTCTATTGGAATCTTCTATCTTAGACAAGCCACTGTAATAAAAGATAACCACTAAACCAGTGATAACCAACCTTCTGAGCTTGGTGTGTCAAAATTCGTCAAAAAACCAAGCATAACTCGGGTGGTGTGTCACTTTGAGAAAAATCTGGAGGCAGGGCAACTCTCCTACTGAGAGTGCAGCAGGAACAGCACCATGAGGCGTGTCAGCAAAAATGGCTTGGCGTGTCACCTCTGACACGCGTGTCATAGGTTAGCCATCACTGCACTTAACTGATATATAGTCCCTATATAAACACTCCAAATCCATTTCTCTCTTTAAAGATATACTTTATGACTCTGGAGCAACAAATTAAGCTTATTATTATTATTTTAAAGAACTTGGTAGACCTTTTTCAGTCTTACTCTCTATTTTACTATGATTCTTTTTCAAGGGACCTTCTAGGCATCAATGAAATTGATGTCCAAGATATTTTTCAGCCATTCCTAGATATAGATATATAGATGTATAGATTATATATATATATATATATATATATATATATATATATATATATAGGGAATTATTGACTAAAGGCTGAATAGTCATGTAAAACACTGAATTTGGATCTATTTGCCACTTCCCCATGTTCGTTTATTGATCAATCTCTATGATACCAAGTAATATCCACATCAAAGTTTGAGAAATTCTGTAGTACAAAATAACAAAATAAAGTAACTGTGACTTGGGAATGATCCTGTAACTTGAGTTGGAGTATGGGAATATGGATTATTTTTACCACAGTGGGGTTGATGGTTAACATTGAGGCATGGAGTCTGAGGCACCCTTGGTCTTCACCCTTAACCCCCCCCCCCCCCCCCCCCCCCCCCAACAGGGTTTTGCCTTTGTTCCAGGAGAGTCCCAGGTTGCATCTCTTGTGTGCTGGTGGCAGCTGGCTGTAACCCTGAAAAAATACTCCATGGAGCATAGGAACATCTGAACTGTAACTCTATACTGATGCTGCACTCACAGAGACAAGGAGGATTTAATGGTGGAGTAATGGGAACTAATGAACAAAGGACTGAAGCACAGGAGACTGAGACATAAGTACTTCTCAGAGCAGCAGAGCAATACAGTAACCTGAAACTCAAGAGACACAGAGTCCGTTGAATTGGGGGGTGTCACACTCCCCAGCACATTACCAACACTGTGTTAAGTGATAAGGATTATAGAAGAGCACTGATAGTGTTAAATAAACTATTTAAATTCTTAAAGAAGGATTTTCACTACTCATCACCAGATCTCATAGCACCAGCATCATCACAGTGACTTCTTGTTGCTTAATCGTTTGGAACAATCACTACTGCACAACACACATTGTTGTTTAACAATATTACGCTAGGGGCAAATTCTTTGCCTTTCTTTTGTTTTTTCCTCATCCAGCGCTGCCACAAAATCACCACTTTTGTGTGACTCCATCAGCATCGTTCATCCTGAGGTATCGAGGCAGATTACCTCGGTGGTTCAAGCGCAGGACTAAAGGGTTGGACTATCAATCATTTGTACATTGCATTTTACACTCACATTCAACCTTGCCTTTTAACTTGAATTTTAATTTTGTAATATTTTAGGTGCTACACTTTAGCACTAAACAATTTGTATTTTTATACTTTATTGATTTACTGTACTTTTCCATTGAGGTGGCAATGTGCTTGTGTCATATTGCAATGACTTAGATTGCAGATCCACCAGGCAGGTTTTCAGAAAGACCAGTACATTGTTCATTAAAATCTCAGATAATGTTTGTTTCCTACTGTTTGAACATAACCTGTCCTGCAAATGCATACCCCAACTCTTAATGCTATTTATTTTATCTTAAATCCTCACTGAGGAAAGCTGCAATATCATAAGGCTAATAACATTGACTGGAGTTTGTCCACTTAGTCAAATGAAGGAACATCTTCACTGTTCCCAGTTAGTAAAGGACTGAGGTGGTATTTTAAAAATGAGCCATAGCGCAGTTTTCATAGCATTTATACTTTATGTAAGGAATTTCACATTACTATGGCATTTAATGCATTTAATGCACATGGTTATGGGTTTAAAATCATTTTAAAAACATGCATTTAATTTCTTTCATGATGAAAATATAAAAACATTTTTTAAGTATGAATTTAATATTTTAAAAGAGTAAAGTAAAAACAAATAGAATACATAGCTGCACAACTAGGGCACATCTTGCAACAGCGTGATTTATCACATCTATCTATTTGTATGGGATCTTTGTGAAATCCTGTCTCTTTCCATAAAAATGTGTCTCCAACACTGAAAATGGAACAATACTCCAGCCCCGTCTGTAAATACAATGTCCCTATATAATGACTTCAATCACTTACGATTCATCTATAAAGAATGTAAACAGCAGAAAAAGATATTCAGCAGAAAATTCTGAGCGGTGACCCCGTGGGCTCAGTGAATAAATGGTGTGGTATAAAAATACATATGTATTAAGCATACAGAGTAGAGTATTAGAACAATATGTCTTTGCTGTCATCATAAATGCATTGGGATTTTCTGTGCAAGACAATAAGGCATAAAATGCAGTTACTATTTGCTGTTGTTATCCACAAAGCCAAATAAAAGGAAACACTTCAAGTAGAGCAAAGCAATAAAACACAGGGCTCTAAAAATGCACCATTATTATTATAATACTCTGAAAAATCATTTTAGTCTCCAGGAGATCGGTAGCTCTTCGTTGCCATTCATTTGTTGTTCAAATGTAAAGTAAATTAGGAAAGACTAAACCTGATGCAACATCGACATTTCTATATCTACATGTCAAATGCTAAGTCTGCATATATTTCCCACTTGTTAGATTGATAGGAGCTTATTTGAGACAACTCAGGCAGAAAGATTCAATCATTTATTTCTAATCTGCCTTTGACAAAAGGAAGTGTAAAATATACTTTAGGGTTATTCAAAGAATGAGTCAATGCACAGACCTTACATATTGCCACTGTCATTATCCCATAGATGTGAGCAAATTGACAAACTTCTCTGTACATGGTTTTTACTACTGCATCTTATCCATTTATAGGTAACAAGCATTCTGCACTGCAATGTAGTCATTGGTCTCCTCCTTTTTAATGTAATTTCACTATAGTATAATAATGTATCTAGGACATCATATGAGCAAACTGTACCTATGGACAGATTTGTTCTGGCCCGTAGGGGCTCACCAGTACGTGTCTGTTCTAGTAGGCAAAGTGAAGTGCGATAGAAGTAGTATTACTATTCTCTAGGGGATAGAATGTTAACATTTTAACATTACATAATTAGTGCTAAATATATCAATATCGTCATTAACAATATTAATAAAGCTACTTCTGAAATTTTTTCACACCCAAATTGTATGCCTGGTGGTGGGTAGCAAAAGTCCATTATTCCCTCTGGATATGGTCCTGCACATAACCAGAACTGGATTACATTACCCAATGAAAAACAGCGATATCAATATAATTATTAAAAGGAATAGGATCCTCACTGAAAATGATGCAAGTGTGCTGCTTTTAACAGATTGATCATTTTCAGTATTGATCTTTTTCGATATCTGAATTTTTTTAATCCACCTTATATGAATTTGTTGAATTGAAAAGTACAGCAAATGGAAAATAAAGGCCAAAATGTGTCAAAATTAGATGAATCAATCTCGAAACTGTATAAACATATAGAAATGAACTTCGTAAATGTCCTCCCCTGACTGACTTAAGCATAGGCCACATTCCAGCAATACTTCCTAACAAATATACTAAACTATAAACCAAAAGGAGAAATGACTTCTAGTAAGTTGTAACTGGAATTTTCATATAAAAGACTATTTATTGTTTTGGTTTTTTTCACTCTCTTGTTGGGTTTCTCCAGTATCTTAGCATCTCAGCATTAGAAAGTCCTGGGCCCCAAAAGGGCATCAGTGAGTACCAGAGCAACAGTGTTTCCATCCCAGCTAGTTGTGTTGCTGGTTCTACCTTGGGTCCAGTTTCTGGAAGTAATGTTACATTTTGTCTGCGGTAATGAATGTAAAAATTAATTTTCTAATTTTGTGACTATTATTTGGTAAATACTGGTGGAAATTAATATAGAAAATAACAAAGACATTGTCTCCTTTAAATTTATCCATGTGAAGTTGACATCCCTTTGCTAAGAAAACACTTGTTCCGCTATATATATATATAAAATCTACTACAATACCCCACACTTCCTGACAATATATAGTTTAGTTAATATACAAAATTGAATTTGCTGAAGAAGTACAGACATATTTTTGTAGGGAACAAATTCACTCTAATAAACCTGCCCCTTAGCTCATATTCAAAATTGAAAAGTTCATTTTCAAACAATCTAGAAAAAGTTAAAAATCTCATCTGAAAACATTAAAATCTGCCTATGAAAAAATACTGCAAAAGTAAAGTCCCAGAATTACAGTGGTAGTACAGTGGTTCAACCTTTTCTTGCATCTGCCAATAGAGTCACAATTTCCCTCTAACTGTAGTATACCCTTGCTGAATATGTAGACTACTCTTCATTTATAAAGGTAGGCATTGTGTCCGCTATTTAATAATTGGCTGCCAAAGAATTGTTTAGAAAAATGATCATATTCATATCTTATCTTCTCTGGTGAAAACAAACACACCTGTTATATCCTGCCCCTATAAATGAAATCTTCCAGTCTATATTAGTTTACCATTTCTAGTTTTAAAAACTATTAGTTCATTACTGGCTTTTTAATTAGATGCATTTTTTTTATATTCAAAAGAAAATATATTGTTTTCATTGTTTTTAGTATACTATTCTTGGCAAAACAATTAACAAAAATAAATAATAAAATCAAATATCTCTAGCAAAAAAAAATGTTCATTTTCAGTGATTTTGTGGTCAAAAATAAAATGTTTCACTCATTACTCAGCTTGATAAAATGCCCCTATGTGCTTGCATTGCCTGATATTTATGAATCATTTTAACATGATGTGAATATTCTGGAAATGTATAGAGATACAGTCCCTTAGTTCAGATTGTTAAATGATTTTATTACTTTGGGACATTTTCATTTTCCAAGACCAATGC
>WMED01011910.1:0-15037 GCA_019650415.1 Pipa parva
CACCGTCTCACATTCAACGCGTTTCACCTTGTAGCATTGATATTTGGCTTCATCAGGAGTGAAAAATAAATCTTGCTTTAGTCAATATTTGTCTATGACCAATATTTGCAAATGCAACAGGTTGGATTTTAAAAGTAATTGATTAAGTTTTTACTTTCAATATTACTTTATTTTTTTACAGAACATTGCACTTTATGAATGGCTTCCTGCATTTCTTGAGAAAAAATTAACTACATACCATGGTAAGTATAATAGTCTTGACAGAGCCAATAATCCTATATAATGACTCTCAACTGAAACTAGAATGTTGGGAGGAAGACTGACTGGTTGTTACTCATATTATTAATATTGATGTTACTAAAGTAATACCCAAAATGTTTTATGCTTCCATAACCTACTAAGGGCAAGATTTGACAATTCTAGAAACAACCTTTTGACTTGCAATTATTTATATTAGGTCTGAAAAAAATATTTATATTGTGTAATTTAGATTTTTGAGGGTAATTAATTTTGTGCTTTGCCTGAATTTTGTATTTTTTACATTTATTGTGTATGTATTCATAAGCTTTCTTAGGAGATGCAGTGCATTCTTACTTTTGGTTTTATCTATGAAAACAAAACTCTACTGATGCACTTAGCAATACCTGCAATATACAGGTATATAGATGATATATTTCTAGAAATCTTTATCGATGGTTACATTTGCATCAGATTTTCACTAGAGGGGATGCTTATTTGTGCAGCTATATGTTAATCCAAATAAAGCATCATAATATACTAAAGAACTCATCTTTTTAATCATCTGAGGGGATGGCACACATTTTCCATTTTTTCTATCTTGGTTAGAACTAGTTTGTCCTTATTTCTTAAGATAATATTAGAGACTTTTGAATGAAATCTTCTTTCACAAAAAATAAATAGACTGAGGTGCTCTTGAGTAATCTGTAACCTGTCTACCTACGCAAAGTGTAAGTAGACAGTTCAAGCCACAACAGAGTTTAAAATTTAAACTGGGTCTGAGCATTAACTGGTAGCCATTGTGGCAGATTGGTGAATGGAAAAGAAAAATAATGTTAAATTAATGTTTTTCAAACCAGTGATGCTATTCAAAATCCACCCTAAAATTATTCCCTTCAGAAAGGTGGAGTTATCCTTTAAGTATATGAAAAGAGAGATTACATTTTGTACACTGGATTGAAGGTTGCTACAAATATTTTGCAACCTCATGAGAGATATACGTATACACAAACACACATATTTTAAAATATTTAACTATGCTGTCCTTATTCCTCAGGGTATAATCAGCATGTGGATGCAAGCCTATCTCATGAGTTCCAAGTTGCAGTTCAGTTTCTGGCAACACTTTTACCACCTGGGATATATACAAGGTAAGAGAAAGAGGGGGTTATTTATAAGGTCATCCACAACCTTTTCACTGCTATTCAATCAATTTTGCTGTTTTTTACCACTATACTTTAGATTAAATTTAATGGAGTGCCTTTTTGACCTTTCAGACAGGGACTTTAAATTTACAGAACCATAACCATAATGAATAATGGGTTTTCACCACCCAGGCGAACACTTTTTGGCAAAAAATGGTTTGAAGGGGCTTAATAAATATCGATATCGGTGATATTAATATTTTCCACCTATTTAGCAGTATATTGATAACAATATACCAGATGAATTTCAATTGATAAATATCCCCCAAAGAATTTCAGGGCAATGGTATTACTATAAAACATTTAGGGCAAAAATGTATTAAATCTCTCTCGCAAGATTTCTTTAAGGATCTTGAGATCAAGTTTCTTAATCCCAAATTTTAAATATTTTCAATGGAAAGGTAGCCAAGCTACTAATGTAAAGCATGACTACCTTTCCATGGAAAAAAATTCAAAAACTCGAGATCAAGAAAGAAATCTCGAGAGAACAAAAATGAGATTTCTCTCAGTAAAGTCAGAAAGATCAAGCGGTCTTTAAATTTCGCTCTTAAGGTTTATTATTCATGTAAATACTGAATAAAGTTTAACAAAAAAAATAAGAGCAAAGAGAAAAATAGGTTATTATATTTCTATCATTAATTAGATAAAAGGTAATTATAAGTATTTAACACATTTTGTTAAAAGCAAAGCAAACAGAATCATCGATATATTAGTTTGCAAGCACAGTCTCATGCTTTCTTTTGCGTTCCCTTGAAGACTTGGTCAGTACTATGCCACCAACCTGCTTGACATAAACTGAATGGAGGGATGGTCTCTATGCATGTGGTGCTATATCAGTTTTTTTCAAAGAACATAGAAATTAGGCTTTAAAAAACAAACAAATCCATCATTCCCAGTCCTCCTTATCAATCCCACCCAGCAAATGGTTGAGGTTGACCCAATGAAGTTTAAAACCCCCATTACAACTGCCATCAATTTGCCAAATATGAAAAACAACTCCAAATGGCCGTCAGACTTTGCCCTGGATCTATATACCCCAAGATGCATTACTCTTCTGGGTGCCCTTCTTTTATATAGTTTACAAGGTATGAATACTTTCTTCAACAATCAACTGCATCTTCAGGAAAAGCTTTTTAACAATATAATTTAATATCTTAGCAAAAATAAAGAAATGAATCAAAGAACATTAAATGACCTCCTGTATTCAATTCCTATTCTGTGTATATGTATACATTTTAAACACAAATGTATTAAATACAAAAGATGAATGTAAATATGCATGGCCGACCAACAAACTCACCTAGCCCATGTATGGTGAGAACATATTTAGTATAATCTGTAGAGTATAACAACTTTACAGCTTCTGCAGAATGATGCACATTCTTTCAAGATAATATTTCATTTGCTGGGTAGATACCATCACTTTTCTTTCTCTTTTAAATAAAATTCAAGCTTTTCATTAAAACTTGAATATAATATAAACAAATAATTTTTGTCATGGCAGAAACAAGACTTGTCACTTTCACACACCTCTTGGATCAGATGGCAGGTTATGGTCCGCTTATCGTTTGTGTGACAGTTATTGGAAAAGAAAAGTAAGCAAATACTTTGCTTTGCTAGTTGGATTTCATGCATACTTTTATTTTTTTTTAGAACTAAAAGTTTACAGCACCTTTTTGTAATAAATTATATTTTTATGCATAACCTTATGGTCATAATAGCAAGATCTCATTTTAATACCCACATTAATACTACCACACACTTGGCAGTGAGAGGCCATTCAATGGGCTCTGAATAAGCTAAAGACAAATTTTACAAAGCCTCTCTATACTAAACACATATAGGGGGTTTCATCAACAGGGAAAAACTTGGTTCTAGTAACCTATAGCAACCAATCAGAAGTTGTCTTTTATTATTCTTACTTTCTTATACTAGAGAATGCTGACTGCTGATTCGTTGCAATGGATAACTAGACCTCTGTAAATGATGAATTCCCCTGATAATTCATATAGTTCAATAGAGGCTACGCTGCCCCAACTGGCACAATTCTGTAATCTGTAATTATTATACCATTGAGGTATAGTACATTTAAATGCTTGGGAATGTCCCCACCCCCCCCCCCCTAAAAAAGTAGGAGCAGTATAACTGACTTACTGAATAACTGGGGAGATTCTCAAACTATCTGCCATTTTTACAGAAAAGTTTTGGATTGTATAAACTAGAACACTGATAACATATATTATTATTTTTCTGTGTGTAAGCAATGTCAGAGCTGCAAAGATACTGATGATATTATTAAATTTAATAAAATGGAGGTGTATACTACTATATCAAAAATAAAATCATTATTTGCAGGTTTAGATTTTGAATTTATATTTACTATCGATTCTAAAACTTAGCCTATTTCATTACAAAACTTTTAAACCCAGTATTAATTGTTTGTGGTTTATGGGTGTAATGGTATAGCTGGCAAATCTCAAATTATGCCCCAAATACACCTACATTTCCCATAAGCCTCGGCTAACCCATATACCAGGGGATAGGCCCTGCTTAAAGATTGGAGTGGTATATCAATGAAGAATCCATAAAACACACAGGGTACCAGTAGTTCTTATTTAAAACAGTAAAAAAAAATATTTATTTTACTAAGCAGCATTAAATAGAAATAAACACGTTGCAGCAAGTTCCAGAGTTATCATTTTGGCATAGTGCTTGTTACAACAGCATGTCATTATCATCACAATCTTGGTAATATACATAGTTACCAACTCAACTGGACTCTCCTTAAGGAATTTTCTAATCCCTTCTCAGGTAGGCTGGATACATCCAGGGGAACATTCTTCTTTGAGTGGGCTTGTCCCCTAATCCCTGCTCCTACTAATTGAATCCATTTCTATACATTAGGCCTCTTAGCCTCTAACACTCCTGTTGGGGTCTCAGGTAACCCAGTACACAATCTAGCCTCAATACTCTCACCATCTGAGGTAAGCTGACATGCAATTACCCTAGCTTCATTCCTTAGGGGGTCTTCCAGATCCTTAACCAGTGGTTGAAGGCCCTGTTTCTGCCTCATGCAACAACCAGACAAAGATCTCTAATTCCCTTCACCACTCCCTTATATCACCTTTGGAGGGGAAGTAATGTAACAATGCTGGCTTGGAGGGAAAAATACGTCCAGAACCAGTTTACAGGGCTGGTGAACGAGGTGCTATTTCCCTTAGAAGTGATAGGAGAGCTCCACACAACCAAATGGGAAAACATATATATTTATATATATATTAATTAGTAGAAATGGTAAATCTGGAAACCATACAGATTTTACCAGGTCTAAATAGGCAATGTAGCCCATTTGAGCTACAGGTGATTCATTTTCATATAGATGGAGTACATTGAATGATATCCAGTTAAAAAAATATTTATAGTCACCTCTTTAATGCTTCTTTTTCTTTCAACTGTTGTCTAAGAATCGAGATGAAAAGTGGACCCATTCTGTTGATGATTTGCTTCTTGGCATGATTTCCCAGATTGCTGAACAAGAGGATAACATTGTTATTGAAGATTTAAGAGGTATTTGTTGAAGAGATATTCTATATATTTTACTACTATAGTAAAAATAGAATTTCTTGGTAAGAGTATAGATATATAACATATACTATTGAGAAGATATCTAACTGCCAATATGAAGATGAGGGTACCACTAATTCTTTTTATTTGGTAATATTATTTGCATTTAAATTCAAAACATTAATGCACATTGCGTACAAAGTGAGGTTAAATGTAATAGCTTTGTTTCCTTATGAATCTTTCATCGGATTAAAATTTGCCTCATTCCAACAACAGATTATTGGTATGGACCTCTTAAATATTCACGTATGGATTATATTTCCTGGAGTATTCAGAAAGGTAGAGACTTTGGACTGAGCTGTTACAATGATGCCAGAGAATACTTTGGGCTGCCACCTATAAAAAACTGGAAGGATATAAACCCAAACTTATATCAGAAAAATAAACAGGTCAGTCTTTTGGGTGGTGGAAATATTGTTCTTATAGATCAATGATATCTGCTCCATCTTTCTATGCAAATCACTATGCTAAAATTAAGAATAGAGATATATATGTACGAAATTTATTAAATTCAAAAAAGCCATTTGCACTTTTCCAAATGTAATAACTCGGGAAACTTTGAAGTTTCTCCCGGTAAGTATCGCAAGATTTACATCGTGCGATACTTGCTGTAAGAAACTTTTTTTTATTAGATATATACATGGAAAGGTAGCTATATTGTATGGCTACCTTTCCATGGATATATTTAATTTAAAAAAGTTTCTCACGGTAAGTATCACGATGCAAATCTCGCGATACTTACCAGGAGAAACTTCAAAGTGTTCTCCCGATTAAAGTCGGAAAAGCCAAAAAGGCTTTTCCGACTTTAATAAATTTGCCCAAAGTGTTATTTTAGTGCATTATTTCCTTCTCATCAATGTAATGGATTTTATTTGCAGAGTCTTTATTTAAAACAATGATTATGATCTATTTTTGAATGGTTCTTTTAAATAAATCATCACAACAAGATTTGATTAGAAAATACTGGCTTTTATGACTTCCCAATGACTTCAAACTCTGCAATGGCAATTAAAGAACAGGGATTATGGGGGATATTTATTAGGAGCATTTTGATCAGTCTCACCCTGTTTTTACCTTGAAAAAAATTGGTATCAATACATATCGATGAGTTGAAAGCCACAATTTGCAACGTTTTTCAGTTATATTCTCCTTCCATTTCAGAGTGATATTGATATCCTTTTTTAATGGAAAAATGTATTTTGACTGTGGTGACATGAGAGGACCAGCTTCATAGGGAATAATAGTTTACGCCAGTCTGAGGCAAACATTTTTGGGCAGTAAAATTTGCTTTTCAACAGAGATAATGATAAAAATAGGCTTTCTCCAGTGTTAACGAGTGGAAAAACTTTTCAGCTTTTGTAAACAGAAGTGAAACAAAACTGAAACAGCAACGGAATGAAAATTAAAAACAAAACACAAGAGCCCAATGCCATTTTTAATTAATAGTTACTTTAATTATTTCCAAAGCAGAACAAAGAGCACTAGTTTCCGATCACTACTAAAAGATGAAAAGATCTGGGACAGTTATGATTTAGATGGAGCATTTGGGATCCAGTTTAATTATTCAATTTTTTTTTTTTGTATTGTACAAGTAGATCTTTACTGCAGTAATATTGTACTGAAAGAAGGAACTGTATCTAGATGTTCTGTATGTTTTGGCAAGATTCATTGGAGAAAGAGCATGACTTTCTATATAACCTACACAGAACATATACTGCTTAACTGTAATCAAATTAGGGGAGAATAAAAGTTTAGATCAGTATGAATCCAGCTATAAAGTTAGAAGAAAACATTGAATATTTTAAAGTAATAGGCTGTTGTTATTTCCTTTTCACAGATATTTGTAGCTCTGGAAAAACTTTATGCCAATAATATTGAAAATCTAGAGCTCTTTCCTGGTGTAATCTTGGAGAGTTATGGAGATCCTGGGGAACTCCTCACCAATATCATCATGGATCAGTTCCAGCGGCTAAGAGATGGAGACAGATTTTGGTTTGAAAATTCAAAGAATGGGTAGTTATTTATAATTTTTATATATAAATGTTTATATCAGTATCACATAACCATATCATTTATTATGTTTATTTTAGCAAATGACACTTTGTTACTTAAGCAGCTCTTATTGTTTTTTTGACCTGCCATTTTAAGTAAGAAAGTGGTTGCTTCGAGCATGTCTTGCTTCACTATGAGAAAAGGAAATAGCTTAGAGAGGATAACCTAATTTTTTTGATGGCCCAGCAGCACCAATAAGAACAGGAATATCAAAAATCAAATGTTGGATACATTACATTAGTGTTTGGTGGTAAGGTGCGTTCATTTCTCAAATATATTATAGATAAGTTTCATCCACTACCATGCACATTTTTTTCAGTATATTTTTGACAATAATTATTCAGATTGTTAACAGAATCATTTGTGTTTTTGTCTCAGCCCTTTAATCACTTTTCTTTGTTAATTTTTGTTGTCTGTCTCATCCTTATTTTAATGAGCTGGGGAATATGTACTTATTAACAGTAATAATAATACTAGTGACTGTAGACTTGGTGACAGATGAGTGAATGTTTAGAAAGCAAAATTTAAGGTGTGGGTAGCTCTATTGGTCGTATGTTTTAGAATAATCATAGGTTCAGTAGTTGAAGATTGTTATACCGTATTTTCCGGGCTATAAGGCGCACCGGATTATAAGCCGCATGTTCCATCAGGGCCTTCCATCAGGGCTTCCTCCATATAGAAGGCACACCGGATTATAAGGCGCAGCACATTACGCGTCATCCGGTTCATGAATATTCACTGCACTTAATGAGGCACACGTGGGGGGAGGAGTATGGTGTGTGCTGCGTGTTGCCTGCCATGCCTGCGCCGATGCCTGTGCCTGCCATGCCCGCGCCGATGCCTGTGCCTGCCATGCCTGCTGATGCCCGTGCCTGCCATGCCCGTGCCTATTGATGCCTGCCATGCGCGTGCCTACCGATGCCTGCCATGCCCATGCCTACCGATGCCTGCCATGCCCGTGCCTACCGATGTCTGTGCCTACCGATGCCTGAGCCTGCTGTGCCTGCCGATGCCTGAGCCTGCTGTGCCTGCCGATGCCTGAGCCTGCCGTGCCTGCTGAGTCTGCCATGCCTGCTGTGCCTGCCGACCCCCTGAGGTATGTACTCATCCGTACATAAGGCGCACTGGGCTATAAGTCGCACTTATTATTGCTGAGAAAATCACAGCATTTTAAGTGCGCCTTATAGTCTGGAAAATACGGTAATACCTTTTATTGGACCAACAGTTCTTCAAAAGGGCAACAAGCTTACCAACCTTACAGGGTTCTTATCTAGGTTGGAGTGGCAAAAAGTTCAAAAATTTGTTATCCTTTTGAAAGATCTGTACAGAAGGTAGAAATACTTAGTAATACAGACCTTACCACCCTTAAGACACCTGTTGGTTACAGCCCACAAACCCACACAATGCGACAACTATTGGCACAGAATACTAAATTGTAACAAATCAACAAACTATATTGCCTTGACTACTTTGACTCATTTTACTGCTTGATAAATAGGTGATTGTGTAATTCCAGGAAATTTTGCTTGTTGGTGTTTTATTTTGTTTTATCATTTTGATCATGTACTTGATCATACAAGTGATCATTTCTTCATTTATTCTTAAATACCTTATTTTCACTTTCATTATTCTCTTTTTCTGGTAGATGGCTGTAATAGTTTTGCAATTTGGTTAGATTGATGAGCATTTTATCACTTCCATTACTGTACTTCATAATTATTATTATTTTTATTATTTCTGTATGTTGTCATTGTCAGTGTATTGAAAGTAGCATATGTCCAAAATTTTTCACTAGGATTCTCAAAAAAGGGCTTTTTACATTCACTTATTTTCAAACAGATTACCTTCATATCCAATACATCACAAGACTAAAGAGAATGTTTGTCATCTAATCTTGTTAAAAATACCGAAGCAAGCAGTGTAACTAAAGTGGGCTAAATGTTCCTTAATATACCCAAATATACCAACATATTTTTTTTTTGGTACTTAATGCCATGTTTTGTTATAAAGTACTCTCCAACACTCTATGAGAAATATTAGACAAATATGGCTTTACCATAATTGAATATAAACTATATTTGCTAGAGATTACAGTCTAAAGGCAATGGAAACATTAGGCAACAGAGGCCACAAACCTAACTAAAACAGAAAAGAGTGACAAATGGAGTAGGTTGTGTTACATATAGCCTTACAGCAGACACTTAGTCAAACCTTAAATAACGGCAATAAGGAAAGGGCACAAAGGAAGAATTAGAGGAAGATTTGGAAGAAAATATTTAGTCAATTTGTAAAAAAGTGGTCAGAATAATGGGGCAGGGTAATCTGGACACAGAGTCTAGTTTATCAGGGCTAACTGCTGAGAGCAATGCATGGATTAGGGAAAGCTCTGGAATTTCATAGAGAAACTGGGAAAATCTGAGAGTTAGGCATTTCAGACTAGACTTCATTAAAGGATCTGCAAGTAGAGAAGATAAACAAAAGAAAAGTACATTGAGTTAAGAATTAATATGAAGGAAGTTGCTTAAAATAACAGTTCAGAAGATCCTTGATGCATGTTTGTATGAGTACTTCTGTTTATTATTACCGGAAAAATGGGAAATCATCTCCCCTCAAAAAGACATAAACATGCGTGGCTTGGCAATCATGCTGTTGTCTCTTATATAGCTTTATACTTCACAAAACAATAATATTTTAATTTTAATTATGACATCTGCTGACTACAACTTTAATGAATCGCTTCTTTTTTCCAACATGGCCAGATGTCAAAGTCAGTGGTGGACACTCCATTTTTCCATCACAGCTGGTTTGCACACAAGCAGAGACCTAGCAAGACTGAAACAACACTTCTGTGCTTGATACTTTTGTGTCTGTACCCATCAGCACTGATGTATGGCAGTGGCAATGACAGCAGCCATATGGCATCAGAATTTCTGAGCAATTCTTTCAAGCAGCAGTCTATAGATGCAATGGGACATATAGGGTTAATATCTTATTACACTTTAATGCTAAAATATGCTTTTTTTGGTGCAGGTTTTAGTTTTCATGTAACCATATGTGCACTTGTCTAAAATGTCCAAAATTTGAACAATGTTGTATCAATAGAATAGTAAGTGTAGAATTTAACTTCCTCTTAATTTTTTAATTAGCCTATTTACCTCTGATGAAATTGAAAGAATAAAAAATACCACTTTTCATGATGTTATTTTGGCGGTTACTTCAGCAGACCCTGGGGATTTTCAACAATACGTATTTAAGTGGCTAAATGGTGAGTGGAAAAAAATTGAAATTGAATAAATAAAATCATACTTCCTAATTGGCAGGAACTTATTCACCAAAATGAGAATATGGCTGCTGTTGTGAATTCTCATCTCTTTGGGTTGCTATGCTACAAATTCTCTACTCCTTATTTAATAAACAAGGGACTCCCATAACAAAAAAGCAATAGCGACAGTAGCCATCTCTTCTGCAGTGTGGCATTGTCAGTCAGTAAGCAGCCCTGCCATCAATTTTCCACTTCAATATGGTGAAGTAAAACTGGCAAATGTAACAAAGTACACCTTGTTGAATTCTCTACATCAATGCTTGAAAAATAGGCAAACATAAAGTGGTGTGAAGTGCTCCATAAGTCTGTGACTGTCGTAAGCAATAAAATTGGTCTCAAATACGCCATATTGCAGAGTTTGCTGAATACCTGAATATCGGTGAAGTAGCAAATAAATATGAATTCCCTTTCATGAATAAGCCCCAGAGAAACTTGACTTGATTTTGCATCCTAGTTGACTAATTCTTTAAAAGAAAATTCTTAGAGACCTAACTCAGTCTTACAACTATGCTGGTGACCTAGTAATTATTAGGAGGTAGAACAAGAGACCTTAACTCATCATGTAAACTGTAACTGAATTCTTATGATTGAATTCTTCGAATTGATTGAATTCTTATAATTTTTATTATAGGAGATCCATGCCCACAACCAGAGCAGATTTCAGCACAGAAACTTGCCAACTGTACTCCACTGAAAGTGAATGACTACTTTGCAGACAGTGTAACTGGATACAGCATTCTTATTATCACAATGTGTTCCTTTCCTTTAGGTATATGTATTAAGCATAAAAGCTGCAAGATATGTAATGGGGCATATTTATTACCAATTTGACCATATCAACTGATTTCACCCCATTTCCCTGTCAATTTTTGTTTCCCTGTACTTTTTGATTTCTCTGATTTACAAAGGATTGTTAAAAATGTTTCCCCATCAAAGTAAATTGTTATGGATAAATATTGATTTGTTAACATGGGAACAATTTGCACTGCTTTTCTATGAGGCTCCCTTCCATTACAGATCAATATTGATGTCTTATTTTGATGGGAAAATATTTTGGACTTAGGCTAAAGGACATGACCAACTCCATAGGGTATAATTAGATTTTTTACCACCCTGAGGGTAGAGAATACTTTTGGGTGATAAAATTGAACAGCTTAGTACATAGGAGAATAAAGCAATATTGTTTCTCTTGTATTTACTAGTTGAAAAATGTGTTCGACTTATAAATATGCCCTTGTATACCCATTAAAAATGTTGTGATGTACTTAGGGGTGCTAAAAATAGAAAAAGCTGACAAAAAATGTGAAGATACATGTTAAGGTAAAAGTTCAAAGTGACATCTCTTATTTACAAATTTATACTAAAGACAAGTAGTAGTGTTGAGTGATGATGGCAATAATTGTCAATGATGGATAATTGTTAGCCCAATGAGACGATTACAGATAACGATTATTACTATAGCCAGCATCAGTGCAGTTATAGTTTAAACCCAATTATTTCCCTATGGAAGTAACTAGGTATAAACCCCAGCTGTAAACCCACTTACGGTGAAAAGCATTCCTTAGCAATAGACCATGCCTCAGTCTTAAACTTCTTAGGCTGTCACTGCACCAGAACAAAATCACATGAAGGGACTAGACTGCTGAAAAAGATAATTATGGCATTTTATACAGTTATCCTATTTCTACAGATGTCTGCTGCAACTCAGGGACATCATATTGAATGTCCCTCTAAACCATAACCAGCAAGAGTGCTAGGCTTGGTGGTTACAGCCTTAAATCCATTTACTTCTATATGGAGGTAATTAGGTAAGCCCAACTCTTAACCAGCTCTTAGACTAAAAGCAGAAAGCTAAACCCACTTTCACTGATGATCATTAAAGGGAGCAGGAGCCACTTTATAAGCAGCCAAAAAACTAAGGTAGCCTATAAAGTCACATATTATTACGCTTAGGGAGAGTAAAAACAAAAGCCAAGAGAGTATAGGTGATACCTTTTATTCGCTAATAGATTAAATGATAAATGCAAGCTTCATCAGGCAATAAGATGAAACTGCGATAATTTTATACAGGAGAGTAAAAAAACTACTCACAAAGAGAGTGATTCTGGGAATCAGTACTAATCTGAATATAGTTTATAATATTCAAATTAGTACTGATTCCCAGAATCACTCTCTTTGTCAGTAGTTTTTTTACTCTCCTGTATAAAATTATCGCAGTTTCATCTTATTGCCTGATGAAGCTTGCATTTATCATTTAGTCTGTTAGCCAATACAATTTATCACCTATACTCTCTTGGCTTTCGTTTTTACTCTCCCTAAGCGTAATAATACATGACTTTTTGCCCCTGGTCCCCTTAATGATCATCAGTGAAAATGGGTTTAGCTTTCTGCCTTTAGGCTAAGAGCTGGGCTTACTTAGTTATCTCTGTATGGAAGTAATTGGATTAAAGGCCATAACCAAGTCTAGCAATTTTGCTGGTTCTGGTTTAGAGGGACATTCAATAAGATGTCCCTGAGTGCAGTGGACAGCTGTAAAAACAGAATAATTGTACAAAACACCATAATTATCTTTTCTTAGCAGCCTAGCCCCTTCATGTGATTTTGTTCTGGTGCAGTGACTGCCTAAGAAGTTTGAGACTGAGGCATGGTATATTGCTAAGGAATGCTTTTCACTGTAAGTGGGTTTACAGCTGGGGTTTATACCTAGTTACTTCCATAGGGAAATAATTGGGTTTAAACTATAACTGCACTGTTGCTGGTCATGGTTTATATAGCTGGCTTATCTTTGCTTGATATTATTGAGTGATCACGATATCTTTAGGATTTTTGCAAAACATAGCAATTTAATTTACTTTACTGTGGGGGGAGGGGTTTGGTTGAGCATGCTCAGACGTGACCAGTGTCTGTGGCACATGAAGGGGGATTCACTAAAATCACAAAATGAATTCTGTATGCTGCTTGCCCTTACTGACAAACAAAGACTGACTTCTGGAGAAAGGTTACATAAAATACTTGTTGGGTCTGTATAATCAGGTTATTTTAACTTAGATTAGCCCAAAGAGAGGAATTATTTTTGAGCCTTTAGTGTCACTTTAAGAGTAAGGTCAACTAGTGATAGTGAAGATCAACTAGTGATATAAGGAATTCTTTTCATAATTTAAGGTCATAATATACTTTCATGTTAGACTGCATGGTCTGCCTCTTTTCACCCCTACCATTAGCTTTAATTGGTATTGCTGGTTTGCTGCCATACATAGCAGCTTCCTTACTAAAGTCTTGGAAGGGAAGCATCCCTGTATGCCGTCTATACTAATGAATGTATGCTTAGCTCAGGTAGCTGGGTTTCACTTTACCTGTATTTACTATCACGCACAGTAACTCAATATTTTTTCTTTTTGCATTTGCAATTTTTACGTATTTTCTTTCAAAAAGCTCTTTGGATTGTATAAGACCAGCATTATTTCATTATAGTTTTTCCTTAACACGATTACTTTTCCCTTTATTTACTATTAAAAAGTTAGCTTTCTCATTGCTTGGATGGTTGCACTGTCCCGTAAAAGAGACTTTAAAAGAATCCAGAGCAGGAAGCCAGCGCCAAGCTACAAACAGACATTGACAGCGGAAGGGGTACCAGGTTAGTAAACACTAAACATCTATTTGCATTTTTCTATTTTTTTTTATTTGCTTGCTGTGTTATATGTTAAATTCATTTTTTTCAAACTTGTTTTTATACAAACATTCAGATTTTCATTACAAATTAATAGTAAACAGACAATTAAGAGAAAGGTAAGCAGAAACATATCAGACAAATCACACTGCTTCATCCTTCTAGTATATTAACACATCAGCAGCAGCAGTATATTATGCCACTGATACAGCTCCTCTGCTACTACTTTACGTCTTTGTTCAATATACTGTACTTTATTTGTTTCTCAGTGGTATACTCATTTATTATTGCTAATAAATTAAAAACAGAGAAGCAGTCAGACATCCTAGTATTCAAAATGACATTTTTCTGACCTTGTAGGGTAGTCTGAAAACAGTAAATCCAAACTGTAGTCATGGGTATCCATAGGAGGGGGCAATTCCCCTCTCCCATCTGATTTATGCTTGTCAGATTGCAATGATGGAGAGTTACCTGCTTAAACAAATTATGCTTTGCATTGTCCATTTTACATTCTTTTTTAAGCTTCCTGTTTGCTTTCTATTTTTATCTGCAAACTTTATTTAAAATGGAAGCAATAGCAGAATGAAGAGCCAGAGTGAGTACTAATGCACTAGCTTTTTCACTGGATAAGCTGGTCACATGCTATGGTTCCATAGGATGTGTCTAAAACGGTGAGTGGTTTCTGTGTATTTCATATACTGTATTTTGCATGTGTCTAATGGAAGCAAAGACATCCAGGGGAATTCAGCGTGCAGCGAAGTGAGCTCCGAAGCCTTCGGCTCACTTCGCAAATGGTATTATGCACATGCTGATGTCCTGCGTGTGGACATCAGCGAGCGCATTAAAGGGATTCCCGTCAGAGTGAGACCAAAAGACTTGCCTCGCCGAGACGGGAATCCCTTCAATGCGCATGTTGCTGTCCGTGTGCAG
>WMED01011911.1:0-11811 GCA_019650415.1 Pipa parva
ATCCGATTGGTTAGAGGGAATCAGTAATTTAACCCCTTTCACTGCCAGAATCCTAACATACTCTGAGCATGTCTTCACCTACTGGCAGTAGAGTGTAGCACCATGTCAGCCATAGATATAAGCAGAGTATAGGTGATGCCTGTTATTGGCTAACTGAAGAGATGGTAAATGCAAGCTTTCCACACTACTTAGCTCTCTTCTTCAGGCATGGCAAGGCTGAAGAAAAGACCTAAGTAGTCTCAAAAGCTTGCATTTACCATCTCTTCAGTTAGCCAATAAAAAGTATCACCTCTACTCTGCTTGTCTCTTCACTTACTGATGTCACAAAAGTGTTACTATATATCTCTTTTGTATTTTACACTTTACATTTTAACAAAGTACCTGCTCACTGCTATTTAACTTCCTGGAATGTATATTTTAGCAATAATAAATTAATATCCAAAAGCAATACATTTGTTCACATATTAATACTATGGTTCTTTCTCAGTTTCCAGTTCACATTCTTTACAGCACTGGGTCTTCCCTTTTCAACCTAATTATAAACCTAATTCAGGCTTGTCCTATTAAACCAAGGTGCACAGTCAACTGGAAAAACCCTTAGGGAAAAATTGCTTAAACTCGAAAAGGCCAATTTCATCTTTTCAAGTTTATCCAACAAAAATCGTGGCAGTTTGATCGGTAAAAATCGATTGATTTTTACCAATAGAAACTTTTTCTATTAAGTTTTTCTATCAGATTTTTTTATGGAAAGGTAGCCATAATACTAATGTAAAGTATGACTACCTTTCCATCGAAAAATCCATTTGTAAAACTCGATCAAAAAGTTTCTTATCGGTAAAAATCGATTGAAAAATATTGATCAATTTTTACCGATCAAACAGCCGAGATCTACAGGGGATAAAAGTCTTTACCCGGACAAGTGTTATCTCTCTTTATGGCTGAAATACAGGACTTCTTTAAAACAAGAAGATAGCTTGCCCCAGTCTACAGTTTCATTAAAGAAAACAAAAAAACAGGAACAATTGTTTTTAACAATACAGACTGTTGAAATTTTGGTATAGAGATTTACATAAGAGATGAGCAATGGCAGAAGATGGCCTTTTTAATTAGAACTTTTATTAAAACTGTAGATCCTCAGTCACAAAAGACAGCACACTGATGTTTACAAATGTGCTAAAATTAAATAGATTTATTTAAAAATGCAAGATTGTTGAATGGTAAAACCTCCGTAATATTTTGAAAGAGAAAAAGTGACATTTCATAAAGGGCATGCATAAATAAAATATAACATAATAAAACCAATGCCACATGTGTAGTTGTAATACAAGTCATTTTAATTTACCCTGATATTGTTCAACAGAAATAAATAAGAAAGAAGAGAGATGACTGAATATTATTCTAAAAACATTGTTCCTGTTTAGAGGAACAGAAGAATTTTGAATAACTAATTATAATTAAGCGGTGATTGCACCCAACAATTAGATCTGGTTTTCTATCCTATTATATATGCAAATGTAAGAAAAAAAAAATTACATAGAAAGCAAAGTAAAATAAAAAAAAATCGACCCTCCTCTAGGCAAGGAATAGGATTTGTTGATTAAAGAAGAGTTGGTCTGCATACACAAATAGATTGTTTCATTTGCATTTCTAGGTACAACATTTGTAAAAAAAATAATAATTGAATTGACATAGCTTACTGGAAGTAAAGATAAGGAGGACAGACCATTCCGGAAATCTAAATTATGTTCCAGCAATTATTTATTCATTTCAATTGCAAATACTCAACAAATCTGGGTGAATTTAAGTTCTTACTTATAAAGTGGGACTTTATACTTTACCCGAGTCTGTTTTTTTATTCTATACAGGTCTTTTAACTCTTTCAACAACTATAAAAAGAAGAAGAAAAAAAAAGCTCTCAACAATGACATAACTTATCTTTAGCCCATCTATAGCAATTGTATCTCTTTAAAGTCATTAGGATGTTGCAAACATCCTTCGTTAACAGTCTAGGGTTTTTAAATATTCCCCCAATTGAAAATTGAGAGTTAGATAGTTTATTAAAATGACCTATTACAGTGTCTACTTAATTTACCCATGAATCCCCCTAAGCAGAATGGAATAAATAGTTCTTTTTGAATGAATTTTTGAATGGAAAGGTAGCCGTACTTTACATTAGTAGTACCTTTGCATCTAAAAATTGAGATTGGAAAACTCAATCGAAAGGTTTTGTCGGAAAATATCGGTTGAAAAAATGTTTGCGATATTTACCGCAAGAAACTTCTGAGATCTCATGGGAAAAAAACTCGGAAAAGAGATATCCGGCTTTTCCCTGTTTATTGAATGATCAGGCAGATAGTACTGCCAGATATGCCCCTCTAAGCATCTAAAGTTCTGCTGCTAGGTGTGCCATGCAAGGCATGATGGGTTTTGTATTCTTGCTGACTTCCTTTAAGCAGGATGGAATCTATAGCCCTATTTCATCCCTCTTATAATGAAAGTTTCTGTTATCCTGCTGTGTGTTTGTATCTCTCTATCATAAAGGTATTTCTCCCAATTCGTGCCATAAAAACTTTTTTTCTTACCCATATGGTGCATGTGAATTCCTCACTAAAATTTTCCATTATCTGTAAAAAATATTTTTTAGTGGTCTGGGGGCTTGGAAACTTAATCTAATGAGATATGAGCATATTTTACTTTACAACACCATTTTTACACAAATTAAGTGCCCACCCCCATGTATTGTATTTGTCAAACCTATCAGCAGCGTGTAGCTTACTAGAAGACAAAGTCCAATTTATTATTCAAGAGAAGTGTACAATGTCCATTGTCAGTTGACTGCATCACCATAAATGTCTTTAGTGACAAATAAATGGATGGAAAGGGGAGTTATATAACTCCCCTTCCCCTTTGGATTTGTTTATTGAGTTTAATGTAATCTACTTAATAACCACTAAATATTATAACATAATTTATTTATTTAATGTTCACCTGCTCCCTCCATGGATTCACAATATTTTTCAAATGTATGTATAAATTCACACAGTCATAAATTAGCACTTTCATTCAATCACTCATATGGTCCCCCCTTAATGTTATCCTCACTGTATTGTTGTTATGTAACACTATTTATCCAAAGTTTAAAGCTATACAAACATTTTTAAGGGGTACATTAGGTTTACCAGCTAAAACAGGTGAAATACGATCTTGTTTTAGATGCACCAGATCTTGCAGTCACTGCAAAAAGAAGCCACGTGGGGGTGGTGAAATGCATCTGGGTTGGCTTTTTGATAATTTTAAAGTGATTTATTTAAAATTAATTAATTGCAATTATAATGTACCACTAATATTTCTAATGGACTGTTTCATAAATGTATTTTCACTGAGAAATTTCTTTTAATTGATTTTAAATAATTAATGAATGAAATAAAGGAATATATTACATTCTGAAGTAATTCTATACTATAGAACACAGCATCCTAAATTAGTACACCCAACAACTGTTGGGTGTACTAATTTAGGATGCTGTGTTCTATAGTGTGTTAAATATTGATTATACCACCTTAACATTTAGCACAGCATTGTAGTTATATAAAGCCCCCATTGTGTATTCATTTGCACATTGAACTGATGCCAATTCACTAATTTTAATCTGCCCTTCAGATGTTACTGATGATGTCATCGATGATGTCATGCATTTATGTCATTGATGTAATATGTTATGATTTCATCTGCGATGATGCCATCACTGATGTAATCTACAATGATGGCATAGATTACGTCATCTGCATCTGTCTGTCATGACATCATCAATGATGTAATCTATGATGATGTCATTGATGATTTTATCTGCAGTTATGTCATAGATGATGTCATCTTCGATGAAGTCTCCTGTGATAATATCATCAATGATGTCATCTGTGATGATGTTATAAAGGATGTCATCTGAAATGATGATATCGATGATGCCTTTGATTATGTCAAATGTGATGATGATGTCATCAATTTTGTCAACTGTGATGTCATTGATAATGTCATCTGTGATTATATCATCAATGATGTCATTGAATATGTCATGCATTACTGATGTTCTGCAATCTAAATGTCATGGGGGACTGATGCTCTGCTATCTGATGTCATGGGGGACTGATGTTCTGCTATCTAAATGTCACAGGGGATGATGTCATCGATTGTGTTATTTACATTTATGTCACTGATGACATAATTGATGACATCATCAATGACACCATCACTGATTACATCCTCACAGATGACATCATCAATAACATAATCGCTGATAACACCAATGACATCATCACTGATGACATCTTACCAATGACATAATAACGATGAGATGAAGTTCTGCAATCTAAATGTCATGAGATCTGATGCACTGAAACCTAAATGTCATGGGGACTGATGCTCTGCAATCCTAATGCCACGAGGAACTGGTACTATGGAATCCTAATGTTATGGGGGGATGATGTTGTCTGTAATGATATCATCAGTTATGTCATCTGCAATGATGTGATTGATGATGTCATCGACAATGTCATCTGCGATTGCCATTGATTATGTCATCTGTGATGATGTCAACAATGATGTCATGTGTTACTATGTCATCTGTGATGTCACATGTGATGATGTCATTGATGATGTAATATTCAATTAAGTCATCTGTGATGATGTAATTGATGATGTCATTGATGATGTCATCTGCAATAATGTCATCCTCAATGATTTCTTTGATTATGTCATCTTTAATGATGACATCTGTGAGGATATCATCAATGAAGTCATCTGCAAGATATGGGAAATAAATCTTTATTCCCCCTATTCTGTGGTCTCTCTCCATTCCACTGAATTCTAAGTTCTAGAAGCAGAGGGAAGAGGTAAACGAGAAGCACATGGAATTCTAGGAGAAGGTGTAGTTGCATGTTGTATGGAGAAGGAATGTATTTTACGTGATCCTACAGATCCTTACGTGATCCTTACGTGATTCTACAGACAGTTTCCCCTAGGTGTAGAATAGTTAGGGTTATGCTTAAAGGGTCCAATAGATCCTTATTTTCAGCTAGAGCAACAGATAAGTAGACTTAGTAAACTTCAACCCAAATGGGGAACTCTGTGAAAAACCTGCTGCTAATTACTGTATCTTTAAAAGATAGTTTTTCATTATAGTAAACAATTGTCCTAAATATATTTAATTACCTATCTCTTTAAAGTTTTGTTGCACTTACTTAAAATTCCTTACATCAATGTGCAAGAAATATTACCTCAGGCAACATATGCAATGCAATATTTATTGATTGCATATTTAATTCTTCTTCTACGGAGAATCATAAATATTAATCCTCATTTATCAGTCTTCCAAGTGGAAGTAAGGTCACAGGAACAAAAATGTACATTGCAATCAGTGTTTGAATACATTTCAGTAAGTTTAAATAAATCAGACTATTTTTTGACAAACGTTTTCTGTATCTTGGGACATGGTCTATGAAAAACAAACATACCAAACTAGCTAAATTAGACTGGACGAGCTAATAGCTAGTCTCTTTTCCCATCTACCATTTAATTACAATAGCCTAGCAGCTAATCTGGCAGTCTATCCTCTCCTATTAATGCAGTCTTTATTAATAAGCCATGCACCGTCTGTTAAATGGTTTTATATTAGTCATCAGCACCTTTGATATGGATTTTATTAAGCCATTGATGGGCAATTATAGCATTGCTCTTAAATGAGAGACAATAGACACAATGCTCATCAATTCAAGCAATCTAGTTCAATTTTTTGGAGAAAAGGGAAAAAAAGTTGGCTTCCATCCATCTCTCATTAAAATTCTGAATAATTAAGCTGTAAATACATGTGTATATGTAAATAAGTCGCATTTTGCCTACAAAGCTGTTTATATTTTCCTTTCTATTCCTTCAAAAAAAAAATTGTTTTTTTTTAACAAAATAATATAAATTGACAGTGACAAAAATAGTTCTTCATTAATGCACATTAAAATAAACAGATTGAAAAAAAAAATCTCATAAAATTTTTTCTAACCAGGTTTAGTGGTTGACAATTTTAATTAATTAATTAAATTTAAATAAATAAATAAATGTTTTTATTTAATTTTGTCATGGAAATAAGATATCTGCATCTAAAAATAGATTTCATATTAAGCTACATGCAGCACACTGTGTCAAATTCCATAAAGCAGATTTTGTCAATTGAACACAACACATCATGTATACTTATACCACAACAGAATTTTCTCCACATGACTGTATGTAAATGTTAATATTCTCTTCTTGAGTTATCTTAGTTCACAGTGTTTAAATGTTGGAAAATTAATCTTATCTTGGTCATTAATATAATATTCTGGAACCCTGATAGTTAATGTAGATTCTTACTGTAATATGTAACAAAATACATTTGGAGGACTTTGAACAAATAACAATTTATATGAAATTAATATGTGTGTTAAAGAGGTATGGTTTTAGTACATTACTCTCATGGGTTATTGGCTGAAGTCCGAATTGTTGCATAAAGGCGTGAATTCGCCAGCTAAAGACAATTGAGTCTTTATTGTGAGAATATTGTCGCTGTCGCAAAATTACTATGGAGATATTGTCACAGTTGCAACTTTAAAAATTGTCACCTTTACAATGGGAAATTTTTTGCGCCCACGGATTTGCTATGGGAATCCGCTGTTTGACAATTCAACAGTCGAATTTTCACTTTAGTCAATAACCCCCTCAATGTTTTCAACTAATATATTTTCTGAATATAGATGAATTGTGATGTATTTGTGTATTTTTAATACTGACTGTAGAAATAAACAGGAAGTTATTAACAGGAGGAACCTTTAACAGAGTTTAAGTAACATCACAGTGACCAACAACTGGTGAAAAGTAGTTCTAGTGAAGGCTAACTGTTAAAGGCCACTAAACCTCTGTAAAGAATGCATAACAATGAATTGTACTGTACATTTGTTATACCTTTCATTAAACAGTTTGGATTTGTGTGTTTGTTAGACGTCTGTCTGTTTTAAATGTACAAAATTATGAGGTAAGTCCCTCAAAAAAATCAAGTTTTAGGGTATGTAGTGTATTAATTAAAGTCACTGATGGCATGACAACTATTTCAAACAACTGTGTGTCAGATAGAGTAAGCATAATGATCTTTATTAACTGTTAGGAGTAATATTCACCTGCAAATCGTTCCCTCTGTTGCACATGGGCATCTGCCACGGTCGCCATCTTGGCCTTCTGGTTGCACCTGTTTGGGTCATTTGGCACGCAAACGTGCATGGGCATCTATGCATAGTGGTGATGGAAACAATTATGGCATTACATCGCAGACACATGCCCGCCAAGGCACCAATTTAAGCCAAAACTTGATCTTTATTGTATCCATATAGGTAAAAAACATTAAAATGACAATAACTGGGCAATATGACAATAATGACAATTATTGACAATAATATGACAATAATGGCCCCAGTTATTGTCATTTTAATGTTTTTTACCTATATGGATACAATAAAGATCAAGTTTTAACTTCATCTTCGGAGTGCCGGGACTTTCATCTATTCAAGTTTAACTACAGTACGCCTGTTCCAGAGCACCCGGAACTCAATCTGCTGGGGATAGAGCGGTTAGTAAAACGGTTTTCTTCCTTTACCAATTTAAGCCAACCTGACGCCAGAGCAGGCTCCTGATTATAAGACTCCTTTGGTGACCCGGGTGCTCTTGTTTTTTCTGGTCTTTGTGTGTATGACCCTGGCCTGTATCCTGTATCTGTTTGACCTCCACCTGTCTTGACCCTTGACTCTGTTCTTCGACTTTGATTCTGTGCTGCCTGCCCTGACACTAATCTGTGACCTATATAAACAAAAGGAGAGAAATGGAGGGAGCACACCTATGTTAATATGTTAAAAAAGGTGCTGTAGTAGGATTAAGTCATACTATAAACAAAAGCAAAAGAAACAAGAATCCTAAAAAAAGTACGCACTCATAGTTATGTAAGAATTTGCTTCATTTTCTTCCAGAGTCTTATAAATAAATCAAAAAATAGTGACATAAAAACAGAATTGGTTAAAAACATTTAAAAAGACATAGTACATCTCCACAATCAGGTTCAACTTCCTTAGTGAGTAACAGGTATGTATCCATATTATGCAAGGTTGCCACTAATAAACAAGCATGGTAATCAAAAGTGCAAATACAAAACAAACTTTTAAAGTCTAATGTGCTGCTGCAACTATATAGAAATGAGTGGACTTACAACCCAGAAAACAAGGAGATGGGCCCAGCGAACGCGTTTCGATTCTGAAATGAAGCTTCTTTCTGCGCTAGACCTTAGCACATATCTGTTCTAGTCTTTATATGTATGACCCTGGCCTGTATCCTGTATCTTGGCTTTGTTCTTTGACTTTGATTCTGTGCTGCCTGCCCTGACACTGATCTATTATCACGAGGGCACCAGTACAGGGCATAGGAGAAGGAGGATACAGAGAGAATCCACCATGGACTTGACTATGGCATGCTCCAAGGCGCGGAGTCTAAGGGTACTCCGGTCTTCAACTTTAAACTTCCGCAAGGAGGTACTGGGCTTGGCTGCTAGGAGAACCCCAGGTCACGGCACTTAGAGCGTTTTGTCCACAGATGGGTAAACAGAGAATAAGCATAGTCAAAAAACATAGCAGAGGTCTGGGCGGGCAGAACATGGTCAAAAACAGGCAATAGATCAGTACAGGCGGCAAACAAACTAAGTCAGGAAAACAGACAAGGATCAAAACATCGCAGGACGAACAGGAAAACACACCCAGGCACAGATAACTGAGAACCTTTAAACGGGTGCAAAATGCCAGAACTAGCGGGTTTAAATAGGCCTGAAATGTGAACGCATATGCAACGCAATACCACAACCGCGTCTGATGCCAACACAAGGGTACTTACGTTACAAAGATGCGCGTTTCACCCGACCAGACGCCAGTGCAGCAGTTAAGTACGATGAACACCGACGCTGAACCGCCAAAGACAACGAGGAGTGAGAGGTATTCCTAACATCTGTGACCTGACTACTCTACTTCACTTTATTCCTCTTCCTGATAACCTGTGCCTTACAGCCCTAGGGGCCGCGACCTGGGTACCACACCACAGCGAAGTCCTAACCACCTTGTGGGGGCTCTAGGTGAACACTGGGGGTATCTTAGTCTCTGTGCCTTAGGGTGTGCCAAAGCTATCTTCTGCCAGGTTCCACAGTACAGCTGCTTCCTCCTCCTACTCTTCTCTCGATTGCCTGGTCCATCCCTAACATAAGCATAACTTAATTCCTCATTTGTGATTTTAAATGTTGACTAATTCCTAAAAATATTTGATAACTCAGCTGCAAAGCTAGCCTAGAATCATAGAAATATCACTCTGATATCCGGGGATGAAATATATTTATCTATGTCTGTGATTCGTGGTACGTAGGTCTCTGTTTTATATTGATCACTTTTCATAAGTTTTGGCAATCAATTCCAATAAACAAACTGACCTTCAAGCCACATGGTTTGCATTTTAAACAGACGGTCAACTAGCCACTTGTTTGTCTCTTACTTGCAGTAAAAATATGATAGTATAGCGTTATTTATTAGACTATAATTTCCACATTCCTGCAGAAGCTAAATTCATGAAACATGGGATGTTTGTAGCCTTCAACATAACTGCTTCATCCATCAATGTGATATGCTTGCTTGATTCTGCATTGTTATGCCTTTTAGAGGAAGCAAGGTAGACTTCAAATAGATTTTTTTTTGCAGACTGTAGCAAATATAGCAAGGATCCAACAAATCGTTGAGTGACAGCAAAGGTTTATATATCTTCTGTTCATAACTATTTGCATAAGCATTGTTACACTGGTTATTATATAACCTAAACTGCTACAGATTATATTATTTAAACCAAAAATGTATTTTAAAAAAAAATGTCAATTTTGACAGTTTACCAAAAAACAAAAAAAAAACAAAACAAGATGACTAAACTGTTTAATCCTTGAAATCATCCAGCGTTCAGGGGAGGAGGGAATTCTTTAAAGCCAGGATATTCCTACAATTCCTTGCAAACTGCGGCTATTCATAATACAGCAAAGAGACCTGTCACAAGTGAAAAGAAAAAGTGGACCCCAACACTTCAAATTGGCTCCAGTGCAATGTTGTTTTTTTTTACTTTAATTATATTCAACATTAATCCATGATTATACTGTCCCATTGATATAAAACCTAATAGAATTATTTTACTGTGCACTTTTATTGCTGTGCTTTCTTTGCTGACCTCCCCTGTGTTGCTGTGATTATTTCAGGGACAAGTCTAGTCCGATTATTAATGTGACTGTTTGAGACACATAAAAACACCTCTCAGATTGCGTTTTGACTTATTTGCCGACATATTTTTTGGTTTGATATATAAATCCAGAGCTTCCCGAACCATTAAAAAAAAAAAATTAAAGGACTTAAATTTAGCTTACCTGAATTAGCGGGGCCTTTACCACTCATTGGGGGGGGTCATTCATTAAAGGGTGAACTGTCACGTAAATGCCTGAAAACGCATCCTTTTGCGACATCTCTAACCCCGCCTATTCAACAAACTCTGAGATGTGACAAATTTGTGGCTAATTCTGATGCTTACTCCAGTTGTGGGCTTACGGAGCTCTTCACATCAATTTGCGTGCGCGTGCACAGGTAATTCAACTATTCAGCATGCGACAGAGTCTGTTGAAGGAGCGGATTCTGCAGGGTGTACTGCTCTGAATTCACCTGTTTGCCTTCGCCAGATTAGAGTAGCGTATTGAGGGGTTTGATGGCAGGGCTCCAGTGTTGCATAAGGCGACTATTCATTTAAAAGTAACAATGGTGACTGCGACTAAATTAGTCTACTACTAAACATGAACTAGGCACAAGGTGACATAGAAAAATAAGTATTTTACACTTATATCCAGTTAGTGGGATATGATGAGACTGACGTCACTGCCCTTCACTTGTCGAATTCACCTCATTCTGCATGATTTCTCATCCTACTATTGTGGGACTGACTATACCGCACTATGCATGCAATCATGTCTTCATGAACAAGAAGTGAATTTGCATCTTCCTGATCGTAGTGACATGAACAAATGCGAAGTCACTATGCTAGGCAAATTCGCACTTTAATGAATTACCCCCCATAGTGCTAACAGCGCATCAGTGTCAATGTAAGTAAAAAAAGATCTAGTTTCTGGCACTGCTTTACTTACACTGACACATAAATGCTATCAGTGCTGAAAGGTGTCAGAATGACTTTCAGCTCTTTTTAACCAATATTTTAACATTCCTTTGCTTAAGGCAGAACTAATTGCTCGTTCTGGGGTGATATATTTTTTTTTTTAACAAGGATGCTAATTATAATAATTACCGGTCATCTCCTTCACTTCAACTCTGGATCCTGCTTCAAGAAATGCAGATAGTCTTTTTCTTCTGCTCCAGCACTGGGATAATTAGCGTCCCCCCTTTAAGGGAAAAAATGTACTAAACTTGAAAAGGTATTTTCAAAGTACAGTATATAAATGAAGTCTGACATTCCACCAACAGAGAAAATAAACTTGCAGAAATTAAAGGTCATGATAAATACATGATTTAAAGGTATTCTAAAGATGTTATCTAAGCTTGTTTTAATTACAGCCATCTAAGGTTAACTGGGGAACAATTAATATGATGAATGTTAAGTATAAACAAAGATGCAGACTATACATGGGGTACGTTGGCATTGGTTTTCCAGGATTTGCAATTTTATGATCCGAAA
>WMED01011912.1:0-15037 GCA_019650415.1 Pipa parva
GGTTTGGGAGATCATCTTTGCTATGGTTTACATTTTTTTTTTTTTCCTCTTCAGAATACCAGGTTCGGTCCATTGCAAACCATGTGCGACCAGATAGACAAAGTAAGTAGTTTCATCAAACCAGAACCTTCAGATATTTGCACAGAGCTAAAAGGCTAGGAACGCCATTGGATAAGAATTCGCTAAACACAAATTTTTAGAAAGTATTTCATTGAAAAATAACATTTCCTTTTACTTTGTTGAGATTTTGGGTTTCTGTTATGAAAATTTGTTTCCAAAAATTCAGTTGAAAACATTGGGACTGGCACAGTGTCTGTTTAGGTATCATTCAAAAATATTTGCTGTCGGCAAACACATAAACACATAACAATAGAAACCAGAAATTTGGCTCCAAGATAAAACGTTTACAACTACTGTAACATCTGCAATTCTAAGCTAAATGCCATTTTTTTTCTCTTTATGTTATGGTGTTAACACCCTTTAGCAGTATTTTTTTTTTTTTTACTGTGCAGTCATCTTATGGTAGTTTGTGATCACAGAATCCTTTTTGTCTTCGCCCAGCTCTCTTGTTCAGTGCCACATTCCGTAAGAAGATTGAAAAGTTGGCTAGGGACATTTTGATTGATCCTATCCGTGTGGTTCAAGGGGATGTTGGAGAGGTGAGATACTAGACAATTTTTTCTTTCTTCAATAATTCAGGATTGCCGTTACTGCAGTTACTAACAATCCATTTGTTTTTGTTTTTTTTCTTGCTTAGCATTCTCTGTCTAATTTTTACTTTTTATTGTCTAAAAAATTAAGGCAAATGAGGATATCACCCAGGTGGTAGAAATCTTGCCCTCAGGACCAGAAAAGTGGTCTTGGTTGACGCGAAGACTGGTGGAATTCACATCTACAGGAAGTGTCCTTCTGTTTGTCACTAAAAAAGCAAATGCAGAGGAACTAGCTTCTAATTTGCGTCTTGAGGACCATTCCCTTGGTCTTCTCCATGGTGATATGGACCAGAGTGAGAGGAACAAAGTAATCTCTGAGTTCAAGAAGAAAAATATCCCCATCCTTGTTGCTACAGATGTGGCAGGTAAAAAATCCTGGAAAAAAATAGCATTGGGATTAATTCATCAACAAGGATAATCGTTTAGAAAGATCTTAGTAACCCATAGAAGCCACTCAGAATTCTTGCTTTGATTTACCAGCGAGTGCCAACAGCTGATTGGTTGCTATGGGTTACTAGACCTCTGTAACCAATTGTCCTTGTTAATAAATTTCCCTGATTGTTGTTAGTAAATGTTATCTAGATTCTTTGCTGCAGAAATAGCTAGAATCCAATAGATTTTGTGCAGTTGCATTAGCCTGTGATGTTAAGCAAAATGATAATTATGTTGTGTTTTCCTGTATTATTTATTTAAATATTCCTGAGATCAACCAGCCACCTGCAATCGGAAAATATTCCTACTGACTAATTCAAGTTTTAGTAAAGGAATTCATTTATGAATAATCTGTGTGACTGATTCAGGTTTTTATTTTTTGTAGCTCGGGGCCTGGATATCCCATCAATCAAGACTGTGATAAACTATGACGTGGCGCGTGACATTGACACGCACACTCACCGCATTGGTCGCACAGGCAGAGCGGGCGAAAAGGGTGTGGCATATACCCTGTTAACACCAAAAGACAGTAACTTTGCAGGTGATCTGGTTAGAAACCTAGAGGGTGCCAATCAATATGTGTCAAAGGAGCTATTGGATCTTGCCATGCAGGTAAAGTAGAACAGTTGGGTAGATAAGCTGTACAGATGATTTTTAGCCAGATGTTCCTTTATGTCTGTTCACTTTACAAGGTGCAATTACCATTCTGGTGGCATCTTTTTTTTTTGCTTTCATTTTAATTGATGTTCATTCCCTATGCAGAAGACAGATGTCTGCAGTGTTACATACACCTTTACTTTATCGATAGGGGGATAAAGTAAATAGAACAACCAAGCAGTAACATCACAATAAACACTTCCTGTACAGAGCAAAGAATACTGTCCAGAGGCTGTAGGCAAAGATAAATGTAGTGAAACATCACAACTACAAATCTTGATCAGTATATTACTTGTTAGGATGAAAAAAATTCCTATGAGATCACAAAGACCACCAGGCCTATACCTAAGGGGAATATGGCCTCAGAATGGGTGGGAAAAAATACAAAAAAATTTTTTGTAGGGGATTTATGATGGCTGCAGTCAGCATTGATTTTTCCTTAATTCTGCTTTCCCTAGCTTATCAACCCCCTCTGCCAAATTAGTCTGGGTCAGTCAGTCCATCAGTTGGTAAATCGAACAAGTTTCCTATGGAATCCATTGATGGAAATCTCTTATCCAAGTACAGTGTCTCCATAAAAACCCAGAGTTCCATTGTAAGCAATGACTGTGATAGCTCCATTATTAGGAATTCTAAAGTATTAGTTTTATGGATTCCTTTAATCTTAGGAGGCCCAGTTGCTAACCACAAAACCTAATCATTAACAAGCCCATAATTATATTGTCTCTTCATAAAGAAGCACCAAAGTAAGTCTCCTGAATAAGATCAAAATATTAAAATCAAATGGACTAGCAAACAAACGGATAAAGGACAATCCAAAGCCCTTTGCTTGTGCAACTCTAATATAAAACTAACATAGTAACATAGTTTATGAGGCTGAAAAAAAGATTCAAGTCCATCCAGTTCAGCCTATTTTCATGCAATGTTGATCCAATATGGCAATCAGAATAAATTCCCTGGATCAAGATCCTACCTCCAGTTATCCAGTACCCATAACTTGTATTGTTCTTACACTGAATTATCAGAATAATTCCCTTAATCAAGATCCCACCTCCAGTTATCCAGTTCCCATAACTTGTAATGTTCTTACACTGAAGGAAAGCATCCAAACCAGTTTTGAACTCCTTAATGGATTTAACCATGACAACTTACTCAGGCAGAGTTCCTTAAACTAAGCCAAATTAATCTCTTATAAAGGCTGTGGGTGACAATTAAGCAGTGAGTGTTTTGCATTGCTGTGGGGAGCTAATCCTACAACTTCTTTATGAAGTTGTATAGTGTTATTTAGCAACTGTGCAGTGTAGCTTGACATTTCTGGTTGTAACTGGTTTAATGGATAATGCAACTGGGAACTTAGCAGTGTAATTGAGCTTCAGTGCAGAGAGGCTGTCCACTTTGCAGTGTATATTGGATAATGGGCAGTTTCATTGTTTTACAACAACTGTTAGTGGCAGAAGGAACTTCACAATGGATCTTCTGCAGGGAAGACTGTCTGACAAATATTTTAACTACTGCACACAGAGCCTTAATCTAATTATTTAGTATAGAGTGAGGGGAAATAGAGAGGCTAAGCAAGAAATGAAATTTCAGGACTGCTGAAGTTAGCTAATGGGAAATAGCATACACATATAACTTTTTTTTTTTCCTGTTAGATATTTTTGTTTTCTTGATAGTTATTTATTGTCCTCTTTCTATTTACAGAATGCCTGGTTCCGCAAGTCCCGATTTAAGTCTGGGAAAGGAAAGAAGTTAAACATTGGTGGAGGTGGTCTTGGATATCGGGAGAGACCTGGACTAGGAGCAGAGTCATCTGTACGAAACTTTCATATTAAATTAGTCCTCATGCTTACTTGGCCACAGTTTTACTGGATAAAATGTCTAGCTGTCTAGGTTATGAACAGAAATTTCTGCTTCTTTGTTCTTGTTCACCCAAAAATGATAGAATTACTTCCTGTTCTAGGAACGTGGTATTGGTGGCAATGTAATGAGCAACTATGAGGCTTTTAAACCTTCTGGAGGAGCTATGGGAGACAGGTTATCAGCCATGAAGGCTGCATTTCAGGTGAGCAGTTTACCAGACTTTTCCAGCTAATCAATCACGTTCAGCTTAAATTAAAATAATATATTCTGTTTTATTTTAACAGTCTCAGTATAAAAATCATTTTGTTGCTGCCAGTCTCAGCACACAGAAAACTGGAACTTCAACAATTAACTCTGGCGCTTGGACTAGTGCTGGCAGTTTAAGTTCTGTCCCCAGTACACATCCTACTAGTGCATCACCCCCTGCAGAAGCTGCCCCGCCACCAGTTCCTAGATCCATGCCAAACTTTACCAGCAGTGGAACACTTAGTAGTATTCCCACGTCATATCCAAACATGGGCAGTGCCAGTTATCCAGCAGCTAGTCCGTTTGGTGGCCGAGAGGGTGCTAGCGGAGGCAGTGAAGGTGGCAGAGAAAGGCATAGTGACAGTAGAGGGCGCCATGGGGAGGGTCACCGTGACCGTGATGGTCACCGTCATGGAGATGGTCATCGGCATTCAAGTAGTGGACGACATGGGGAGAACCGTAATGGGGGAGATGGTAGGAGAGAAGGCTCCCGAGAAGGACGTAGAGACAACCCACGAGATGGAGGAGAGGGAAGGAGGGAAAGCTACAGGGATGGAGAGGGACGGCGAGACAGCTCTCGAGATGGAGAGGGACGCAGAGACAGTTCACGTGATGGAGAAAGTAGAAGAGAAATGCCACGAGATGGGGGGGATGCAAGAAAAGAAGCATCACGAGAAGATGGGGACAACAGGAGAGAGGCTGCCAAGGAGGGGAAAAATGACACCTTTGTGATACCTGACCCTCCTAAACGTAAGAAGAGTCGGTGGGACAGTTAAATGTGTGTCTAAAACCTAAGAATGTAATTGCAAGAAGTTAGTTGTGTTGCTTTTGTTTTGCTTGCTGTTGGAGCCTACAATGTTTCTATTCTCTACCTGTTATTATTACCTGTAAGAAACATAAAGTTCAAGGTTTCAGCTTGTTAACATCCAACATCTCTGCAAATTCAGTGGATTTTCTCTGTATTTGCTTCTGTTTGCATAAACCAGTTTTATTCATAACCCCATATCTACATACGTGCAGTGAACTAGTGTGTTATCACAACACCGGGAGCAGGAATATTCTGCCTTCTAACTGGAAATCTGCTGGAGACAGTGCTGTTTGCCTCTCAGCTATTGGACACTCTCTCTCTTTATTGTGTGTTTAGATCAAGTGTTTTGTAAATAGCACAATTTCCGTTTTTATCCTATTTTTTTTCTTTTTTTTTTTCTCTTCATTGTGCTTATTTCATCAACTAAGCAGAAGATTAAACATTTTGTTTTGATTTTAATGTGTTCCTTGTCTACAGTTGAGCCTCGTGATTTGAAATCTCAGAAATTACATTGGAACATCTGTCCATATGCCTTTTTATGAAAGAATACAGACCTCATTACATTAGAAAATACGCAGCATTTCAATAACATATACAGCCCTCTTTGAAATACCGCAATGAATGGTCATTGAGAATTATAGCAACTACACACAATTACACTCTTTATTGATTTGTTTCATTGAGCTGTAAGCACCTGCTATAGTAAGTGCTTTCTCTGCTGTTGATGCTTAAGCTATGTCAGCATACTGAAATTGTCTGTTATTTTGGGAGTGTATTGAGTTGGGGAACAATTTATTATAACCTTTTCAGTGTGGGCCTACCTCCCTGAAAAAATGAGAAACCACATTTAAAGGAGAACTGAAGCCTTGACAGTTTTAGGCATGTAATAATATACTTTTATGCAAATGGCTTAATATAATAGCCTAATAATGATCCATCCCTATGGAACCAATGACCTATGTCCTTAAAGTTACCAGAGGCTGCCATCTTTATAATCTTGGCCTGCTTTTTCCACTGTCTTGGTACAATGCTCATTGTGTACTCTCAGGGACTGAGAAACTAGCTATTAGACATTCAGGTTAAGTATTTCTAACATTTTAAATCTGCCATCATGCAGGGCTTTGCACTAATGACCCCAGACTCATTGCACAAACTGATCTGCATTGTGTACAGCCTTGTTGTCTACACTTAAAACAATTTATTTTCAGCTGTACAGCGCGGAGCTTTTTATATTGGTCTTAAAAAGGGATAGTATTGCCAAAACATCCCTTTAAAAGTGAACACATACAATAAACAAAACTTCCTGGTAATTAGATAAAAGGACCAGTACCAAAACAGGTCCTATTTGGGTTGACGTAGTATTTATTTAAATGCAGCAATTCTTATACAATACTTATAAAAAAAAAAAAAATGTCATCTTTGAAGTTGAATCCTGTATTTAATGGTTTTTGTTATCTCTCTATGCTGGTTGGGCTTTCTGGAATATGTATAATATATAACATAGAAGTATAATCTAATATGTATAATATGTATTATATAAAATTCCACAAAAAATAATTGGACTAGGCAAGTGTTTATTTACACAAGGGTTAAACGATGGCTGCCACAACAAGGAAGAAAAAAAACTTCAAATAATTCAGTTCGGCAGTTCAACTTTGAAGCTATGAAGGAATAATTGATTTATTTTTTGAACCTGGATTTTAATCATTGATTTGATCCCAGTCCCTAAAATGCGCACATTAACATTGTGCTGTTCCAGTAGCTAAGAGTAGAGCTCTCCAGTGACAACTTTGGGCATCCTGCCATAGGATTGGATCTGTATTTACTGGCATCCATAATAGCCCACACTGACAATTCCACCAGCAACCTAGATGACCCTAATGAATTTTTTAATTCAGTTTCATGATTAGAATAAGACTGTTTTGTATAAGAAATGAACACAATAGCTGGAGCCTAGGGCCCAGCATGTGAGGAGAATGGGGAGGATAAAATGGAACGCGTCAGGATTTTGGTTATGCACTGTTTATTAGAATATAAAATGTGCTCACGCTTAAGAAGTACAGAACTTTGGCAGAGCAAGAGAAGCAGACAAAAGATTTCCTTTTTATAGAGTCATAGACTGGGTCCACATGGAAACAGTGTCCAACTGAAAGCAATTGATCTTCAGTGGTGCTGTGGTCCTATACACTGGGTGAGATATGGATGTTCCAAATCCCCCTGTAACCTATCCCTTCATTCACTCCTGGTGGGTTTTACTCACCTCTGGCCTGATCGATTCTTGTGCTGCAACTGCACCTACAGCATAATATACCCTGTACAATTCACTATTTGGCTTAGGCTGTTTCTCAGAACTGAAAAGATACTTGATTTGCTTTGTGGTGGTTCTAATACTTGTAATATAAATATTAATGCTGTGGAGAAGCCTGAGCTTGAACCATTGCTCGCTCTATGGTTCTCTTATGGACAATGGTTTCTTTAGCAATAGTTGACATGTTTTTTTTATCATTTAGTCCCTGCTGGCTTATTTAATATGATGTCCCTTTCTTTAGTATTTATTTTGATCAGACAGAATTGTAGCAGTTGTTTTAGTTTTTGAGAGTGAGCAAAATATGTCCAAGCATCTCCTCTATAATACAAGGTATGCTACTGAATACTGATGCACACAGTCCATGCTTTTTATTAAAATAGTGAAAACAACATCAAAAAACTTTGGACATAAAAAGACTGCCTGTATTATCTTTGTATATTCTTTATATTGTAGAAACTTAAAGGTCCCTTTTTTCAACTGTATTGTTATGGACGAGCACTTTGCTGTTAACAATTGGCCTTGTCTGGTTGCATGTCAGGAACTATGGGCACTGAAGGGCACTGCTGGTTGGCTGGGAGTTGACAGTACTGGAAAGGTATCCAGGAAGGTAAGAGGAGGAATGCAGTGGTGAAACCATCTGTTTTCCTCTGGCAGCCATATTTATACACACACTGTTGGTTGTGTGGGTCAGGACACCTCCATAATGACAGCTGCCACCTGTGCTGGTAATACGGGACTTCTGCTTGAGATCCACTGCCATATTTCTGCGGAACCAGAACTTACGGACCTCAGCTTGAACCTGCATAGATAAAAATGGAAGCTTGAGAAGAGCTGCTAAGAACTAATAGAACAGGAACAATTCATCATCAGGAAGAATCATTTACAGATGTCTACTCACCCATAGCAATCAGTCAGCAGCTAGTATTCACTGGTATAAGGCAGCTAGATTAATAGTAATGATTGGTTGTTATAGGTTAATAGACTTTTATGTAAAGTTTGCCCCGTTGATGAATTTTCCTGTAATAAGTCACTTTTACAGTGCAATGAAAACATTTTAGGGGTTTATTCACGAAAGGCCAAATAGTCACATAATGGTGTGAGTTAACATTTATTAGAAACTTCCCCTTGTTCGGGTATTCAGCAAACTCTGTGATGTGGCTAATTTTAGACTAATTTGGCAGGTTATGACAGCCGTGAATTTACAAAGCGCTTCTCGCCACTTTAGATAATTCACCTATTCATCAAGCATCAGAATCTGTCATGGTAATGAATTCAACAAGGTGTTTTGTGTCACGTTTTCCAGATTTAAGTGGTGAATTAATTATTTAATGAATAAGCCCAATAGACCCTAGGTTAAAGGTCACCATACATGGTCAGTTGTGTGGTGGACATTTGCTCAGCAAAGAAATCTTCGTGGTCTCTTTACTAAATTCAGCGATGTTATAGATGATAAAATAACTGCTCTGCAGTAGTTTTCCAAAATGCTCAGTTCATATACAAATGAATATTTAATGGAAAAAGCTGATTAATGGGAAGTATTATAGCAAACATGTATTCCTATGACATGGTAAACAGCAAGTATGAATTAGCCTTCCTGTTGACAAGAGCAAAAGTTCTGAGACGCGATTAAGCCTTTGCCACTGCCAAACATACAAATAGTTTATTTTCACCAAAACCACATGCTGGTCAGCACACTGTACTCAGACCTCCTGCAGGAGGAGAGACAGGATAAAGCTGCTATGCCCTTTCAGCTAAGATCCAGTGGCAAGGGTCATCAAATGGGGGGGTATCCTGCGTAAGGGAGCTCACTCGTAGAAGTCAGAATTAATGGTCCGACTTCAGGGGTGATATCACTGACCGACGTATTCCTTGCATCAAACCTCACTAGAAGTGTCTGTCCTGAAAAGCTTCCTGTGCAGAGGATGCAGAAAAAGCTGAATTGGGAAAGGGAAGAGGCAGAGATGAAAGGGAACTGGGAACATCTTGTCAGATCCTTGCAGTGTCCTACCTCCTGGTGAGAGGCATCTTTTACCCAGTGCAAGAGAAACCGATTTAACGGTTAGTATAAATCTATTTTTTACGTAGGGTTTTTTTCCTTTTAAGTTAATAACCAAAGCTGCTTAAGACAGTAGTAGAGAAGGGAAGAGAAAAGATCAAAGAACCTATTCAACACAATAAATGGATATTTACACCAGTGATAGCAATGTATATACTGTACATACACAAGAAGTGTAACATGGTTAAACACCATTAGAACAGCTCTAAAAGGCTCAACTGAACACAAAAATGTTCCAGTATTGAAGTTTGCCAGCCACAGAAGCTCTTTGGCCTGTTACCAGCATATTTTATTGAAATGTATACTTTAAAAATGACACACAGTAAAGCACGAGGTCATTTTTGATATGGAAGCAACCCTAAAAGCCACCTAATGGGTTTTGGGGTCTCCATGCCTTAATCATAGGTAGTAAAGTCACAGTTCCCATAAGATATTTCAAAATCAATCAGTAGCTTCCCTGAACACACATCATTGTTACTATGGAAGAAAAAAATGTACAAAACAGAATACATGATTGTCTTCTTCTCATGTGTGCCAATATAGTTTGTGTGTATGTCTTTAAAAAGGAATATGGGGGGGGGAGAGATGACATATTTTGAGCATCTAGTTTTTTTGTTATCTGGGGGTATTTAAGGAACATGGTGTATGACAAGCAAAATGTAGACTGTGAACCATTTTACATAAATTACACTAATGCCAGCATCACACCAGAGGTGTTTTCAGTGTGGTTAGAAAAAGCATCTTCAAGAGTACTTTAAAGTTACTGCATAATATGGACAAATGTAAAATGGAGCAGGCGGAAGCTGTTGTAATAACTTACCTCTCCGTTACAGAAGCAGTAGATAGTCGCAACGAAAAAACCCTGAATAATGAAAAACATTAATGGGGTTATTTTCTAAAGTCCGAATTGTTGTGTATAGGTGCGAATTCGCCAGATAAAGGCAGTTGCACCTTTATAATGAGAATATTGTCGCAGTCGCAAATTTATTATGGGAAAATTGTAGCAATCTTAACATTAAACAATTGTCGAGACTTTACAAAGGGGAAATTGTCACAGATTTGCTATGGGAATCCGCTGTTTGCGAATTCAACAGTCAAATTCGCACCTTAGTGAATAACCCCCCCCCCCAAGTATGAGCTATTGTCCACATGAAACTCTGTGCACACATTTTATATATCCTTATTTTATATAGAGCCAATATATTCCACAGTCCTTCACAGAGGACATCTTAACATTCATTGCTGATTTATTGCTGGTTACTTGGCTTTTTACTAATTTAATGCTGATTGGTTGGCTTTGTTCTGCTGTTAGTTGCTTTGATTGTTAATTTGTTTTTCACATAAGCTGCTTTTCCCAAACCACCCATTAGATGCTCTCAAATTCCATTCCGCTAGTTTCATAAAAACAGCGAGATTGTATCAGTCACCAGTGTGAACAATATTCATTGCCTGATGAAGAGGCCTTAGGAGCCTCGATAGCTTGCACTTACCATCTATTTCATTAGCCAATAAAAGGTATCACCTGTACTCTCTTGTCTTTGCAATATTCACAGATAAACATTTGCAATTGCATCAAATAAAGTAGTGTAAAACCAGACTAACACCAAAATTAGAGAATTGTTTTCATTTTAATTGGCTTTGGAGGTTATTCCAACATACAATTTGTAAAAAATATCTCTATATGCAAATTAATGTTTTGTTAATTACCTGGGATGAATTAAAGAACATTTCATAATGCATCTGGATTTGCCATAACAGCCCATTCACCTCTGTGTACGGCATCGCCATAAACAGCACATAATGTACTCCAAACAGAGGCATAAGGACCAAAGTGGACTTTAGGAGCTTCCTGTTTAAATGATAAGAGTGGATTAGTCTGGAGACTCTTCAGAAACTTATTTTGTAACAGAAACAAACCAGATAAATTGCCCAGTCTTTAATTAACCCATCTGCAAGAATATGCCCAAATCTCTGGCATTATGATATTATCTTTTCTACTTTGGTTGACTTTGTAGTCAAGTTATGTTTGGGGTCAATAGGTCAACTCCGTATCGCTCACCCGTACTGCTGGCACGGGTCTTGCTTTCTGTTGTTGGTTTCCCAAAGTTTGGAGGCCAGCACTCTAACAATGTTCAGAAAGAGGAAGAAGTTCACCTTCAAAGAAAAAAGCCAATATCTTATTTGTATTTTCATCTGTGAATCATAATCACATAACAGGCTTTTTGGGGGGTAACTGCATATGTTCGAATTTACTAATAATGTGCTAGTGGTTTTTAGGTAAGAATATAAAACTGTGCAGCAGCAATTTGCTTGGTGTAACATTGCCGTGAATGCAGCAGTACGTAGAATAGAATTTGCACACACACAAATACGATCCGGTAAACAGAAATGTTTCTGGGGGTTAAACCACCCTTCATCAGGCTTTGACACTGCCCTGAGCCTTTCTGTCCTTTTTTTCGGCCTAAAATTTATATAAATGATGCTATTTGCACGAGTGACATACCCACAGTTAAGTTGCTAAAATAGCCCTCTGTCACTACTGAGACTTTGGACCTTAAAGAAGAACTAAACTTTATCTTAATCCCTTTTTAAAGCAAGAAATCTCATAGATAATAGATAGATAATAGATAGATAATAGATAGATAATAGATAGATAATAGATAGATAATAGATAGATAATAGATAGATAATAGATAGATAAGACTTAAAACACTGAGATCTGACTCATCATTCAGAAATGATGAGCTTGTGCTTTGCTTGTTCCCTAATAGTACAAGGCAAATGTCTCTCATCACCCAACTCACCACTGGAGCCAGGGTGGTCTGCTGGTGACCATATACTGTACATTCTCCAAGAGCAGTCATCCATAGACCACATCTACCATCCTCATTGCAGCTAAGTTTCTGTCCATTTTGTATTTATTTTGGTATTTTAGACACGTTCACTCCCTCTCTCAGACACTCACATTCTAGAGTTTGTAGCACAGGTATTCATTGAACTGACTTCAACGAGGGAGGGAGTGGTCTTTGGATGACCATTAGTCGTTGTGTATATGGTCATCACCAGACAACAACGGGATGATCACCCAGACATGTACAAATTTTTGCCAATGCTCTAGGTGGTCATCTATCATCTTGAATGGCCCACATATTACCTTCTATACCTACTGTATCTTTACTCTCACACGATAACATACAGTTTAGATTGAAAGTTTTGGGGATTTTAAGCAGACCTGAAATCACTAAGGGGGTTATTCACTAAGGTGCAAATTCGACTGTTGATTTTACAAACAGCGGATTCCCATAGCAAATCTGAGACAATTCCCCAACAATTTTTTAACGTTAAGATTGTGACAATTTTCCCATAACAAAGTCACGACTGTGACAATATTCTCATTATAAAGACACGATTGTAACAGTAACAGCCTATTGCGACTGTCTTTAGCTGTCGAATTCACACCTATACACAACAATTCAGACTTTAGTGAATAACCCCCTGTAAGCGCTAGCAAAGAAGTAGACAAAAGGAATAGCGCCCCTGTACTGACCAGAGTTGCTGCCAATATAGGTGTTTGGTAAATCCACTTCATGTATCCGGCACTCAAGTCCCAACATCTAATAGAAGTAAAAGAAAGGAAAATATTTTGAATTGACTGATTTTTGATTTTGTGGTGGGTTTGTATTTCAGTGACATGATTAATATTTTATTTAGATCATACTGTTTGTATTTACAAGCATTAACAGTTCTTATAACCGTGAGTGATTTGCCCTTGCTGTCTCAGTTTAAACCGAATGATAGGAAAGTGTCATCATCTGATTTAAATACACACGGAGAGAAAACTGGAACCAGGGATAACAATGTGTTTCTTGTAAACACAGAGGTGGGAAATGAACTGAGAAGCTGAACATTTTAGAATAAATGAAAAGGGTACATAACACATAACAGTTATGGTTATCACATCAGTAGAACCACGTCAAGTAGGGACCTCCTTTCTACTTGCTCTGCTAAGTACTATTGTCTAGGTCCAGAACAATATCAAATGCCCATTACGCTGCAATTTTCCCATAACACATACACATAAAATGTGCACAATATTCTTCTAACAGGTTCAATGCCAAGATCCATAAACTATTCCTAGAAACTTTTCAAACTATACCCAGCGGACATACCCAAAACCAAGATCATCAACCCTTGTATTTCCATCCTTGAGTACTGAGTTAGAAAGTCAGCAGGGGAATCTCTATAAGTCAATGGACTTGGTGCAAAATCTAAGCCTATCAGAACTCTAATCTCTATGTCCCATGAAACTACTATTAATTCTACACCATAATCCACCCAAATTAATCATCTCCTACCTATGGGACTGGGCCAAAATTTTAGTCTTGTGTTCAATGGCTGGAGTGTAATGATCTCACTCTTTCCACCCCTGCATCTATCTGCATCTGACACTGGGATTCTGGGAGAAATAACCCACACTTTTAATATTTGAAAGATGAAGCTACAATTTAATTAGATGAACTAACTATTATTTACTATTCAGAGATGTACATACTGCGTATCTGCCAGAGACACCCGGACACTCGCCCACACAGATACGAAAACAGCCGGCAGACCTATGGGTAAGATGATATAATGAATTAACACTACTGCGCGCAGTATGTAAAAACAATCTCGTGCGCACAACTAAAGATTTGTATGTGTGTGGGTAAGTGTTGTTAAGTCCAGCTGGTCTAAGCAGATTTTAGGTAGAAAAAAACAAAATATATAACTACAAAAAGATAATGACACTTCACTAAGGTGTTTATCACCAAGGGACAGAGATTGTACATTCTTTTACCCATTTCACCTGCAGGTTTACAGACATATTGGGCCTTATTGAATAATGTCCGGATAGTCACATAGAGTTATAAATTCACATCTATTCACCACTTCCCCATGTTCTCTTATTGAGCAAACTCTACAATGTGGCAAATACATGATCAATTTGGAGGCATTCGCTTCTTTGACACACGCCACCGTTTAATCAATAGTAGAAGTACCTGTGCATGTGCATGCAGAGTAATGCGGAATGCTCTGTAAGATCTCGACTATCATAGTCGCCAGAATTTATATTTGCCACGTTGCAGAGTTTTATCAATAAGCAAACAAGGGAAAGTGATGAATAGATGCGAATTCAAAGTTTTACGTGACTATTCAGCCTTTAGTTGATAAGGCCCTAAGTGCCAAGCAGTGATTGAAACAAGGGGTATGTCCCTGCCCTGTACATCTTGCAGTCATAATGGAAGGAAGACTTACATACTGTATGCCAGCAAAGAGTAGTGTAAAGGTAATTAAAAGGCACATTTAGTGGTGTTATCCCAGGTTGAAGGTCTTGCTTAAGGTATAAAAAGGCGCACAGTGACAAGTACCATAGATGTGGTTGTGATTTTGTGATTACTGACAATATCCATGGAGGGTTGCCTGTTTACTAACGCAGTGCAAAGGACATGTAGTAGTATTAGAGGAAAAGACAAAATCTTACCCCACCCAATGATGATCAACGCCCAGAAGTAGTTGCGGTCAGACAGGAACGCCATGAAGATCAGGCTGTGCAAATACAGACCTTCTACAAGGATCCAGTAATGGTTTGTAGCAAGAAAATACAGAAAGAATGTAACCGTCACCTTGCAACCTGCCTGACAGGAGAGAGTGTGTATCTATGAGCTGAATGCAGGCGAATGTAAGATTGTTGCTTCTTTACCAACAAGTAGCCCTTGGAAATCTCTGGAAAACACTCAGATATAGGCAAAGAAGGGGAGAAGGAGGGAGAGGTGTTTTTTTTTCTGGACCCTACACCCCTTAACTTGTAATGTTCTTACACTGAAGGATCAGAGCAATTCCCTGGATCAAGATCCTATCTTCAGTTATCCAGTACCCATAACTTGTAATGTTCTTACACTGAAGGATCAGAGCAATTC
>WMED01011913.1:0-15037 GCA_019650415.1 Pipa parva
TGTGTGATTGCTACATGGCACTATGATTGTGTGATTGCTACATGGCACTATGATTGTGTGTTTATTACATGGCACTATGATTGTGTGATTGTTACATGGCGCTATGATTGTGTGATTGTTACATGGCGCTATGATTGTGTGATTGTTACATGGCACTATGATTGTGTGATTGTTACATGGCACTATGATTGTGTGATTGTTACATGGTACTATTGAATCCAGCGGTATAATTATTAGTACCATCTAACTGGATGTACTATTTTATATCTATTGTAATGGCTTGCCCCCAGTTCTGAGCTATGTAATCCAGTATCTAAGATGGATTGTTTTCTTTATAACTATGAGGCTATGTATACTGTTTGTCTTATTTTAGCAGGTCTTATTTGAATATTAATTTGATTTATATCTGCTTTTAAAAGCATTCCATATTTTGTTACAATATGAGAATTGCCTGTTAAGTGGAATCCGGTTATGGTCGTGTATCTTACTCTTTATAAATAAGTTATTCCATTTTAATGCAGTGAATTAATGCTCAGAAAATGTAAACAAAGTTGCAGAAATACCACCATCTCTGAAGTTCAACCCTACAATAACAGATAACACCTCAAGGCCCGTAACTGTATGTTTATTGTCGGTGATATAATATTGTTTTCCTTTACGTTTCATGATCAGTACACTAAAAGAGTATCTGAAAAGCTACCAAAAAGTTACTTTTCTTCTGTCACTTTATTCCTGGACAGCTGTTTGCCACCTAGTGGACAAACATATTTGTGGAAAGTTCAAAGCAAGTTACAGTCCCTGTACTATTAATTTGTAAGCTAGTAATGTTAGAACTATTTTTTTTTGTTTGTTTGTTTTATGGTATATTCCGTATTTACCCCAAATCACTTTATAATGCTATATAGCATAGATTGTCAATCACAGTTTATCGCAGTTTAGGGTTAATAGTGGCTATATCTACAAGCTTAGCTACCAGAGCAGTTTGTTTGAAGTAAACACAGACAAGATTTTTTTGTGAGATTTTTTTGCTGTTTATGTTAATTTTATTATTTTATCATTTATAATTTACTAATCATCAATACGATTCACATAAACTAAATTCATCTCTCACTATGTATGCCTCAATTAATATTTATTCTATTTTTTTCCTTCCCTTTTTTGGAAATACAAGCAAGGCAAGAACGTTTTGTAATTTTTAAAAATATATTATGAATATTACATTTACTTTATACAAACTCCATAACTCCATAATTGCTATGACCGGACTGGATTTGACTCTTTTTGCCTCTGAGGGGGTAATTCATCATAGTGCGAACTTACCTTCCGATCCTTCGCATCAGCTCGCCGAGACTGTTACGCGCTCGCTGATGTCCTACACGCGGACATCAGCAAACGCTTTAAAGGTATTCCAGTCTCAGCGAGACCACTCGAGTCGCCTCACGAGACTGAAATATCTTTAAAGCATTCGCTGATGTCCGCGTGTAGGACATAAGCGAGCGTATAACAGTCTCTGCGAGCTGATGCGAAGGATCAGAAGGTAAGTTCGCACTATGCTGAATTACTCCCTGAATGTGCACTTGACACGGTAGAAACTTTATTTAGCTGTTAGAACATATCATTAGATTTCACTTATTGTTCTGAACATAAAATCTCTGGGTGAATGAACATTCTTTATGTCTATTATGAAGTTATGCTTCCCAAAATACTGTTTTTGCTAAAAAAAAAAAAAAAAAAATTAAAAAAAATTGCCATTTCAACTACATACATAATGCTTTCATTATTAGACAGGGAAAGAAATGTGAACTCTTACTAGTGTAAATAATACTTATTTTTTGCACTGCTTTATTTTTTATGAAACACATCTACAGGTTAGAAACATTTCAATATTTTGGACGCCTTCTACTGCTGGAGGTCATCTGAGCTCCGTCCGTATGTGTTTGTTGTGTTTGAGGTTATAATGAAAAAAAGCTATACGCAAGAAGTGAAAGAGACCCTGAGCACTCTAGCATGCTGTTCAGCAGACTCACATTCTCTAACACCACAACCAAAACACTTACAGACAGGTCCCTTCTGTTTGAAGCCCAGAGGAGGACATGGTACTGAAGCATAAATAAAGAATGCCACAAGCATGAAGTATCTGGCAGCAGAAAAAGCCCAAGCCAGTAAACTGTCACTCTCACCCCAAGGGTCTATAAGCATTATCAAATCTAAGCTAGTTGTTTCACTTGCACAGGTGTGTTACCTTTAACAATGCTTCTTTATTTCTGCCATCCTGGGTAGCTCAGCGATGAAGTCATACGAAAGTTTGCTTGTTGTCTAGATTCAAATTCAGACCCGAAGACACAGAATGCACATGTACTTTTAGTGAGAAATGTGGGATTGATTGCGCAAAATCATTAACAATTACATTTCATAAGCTAATTGAGTTCGTTTTTCACACCCCTTGGTGTTCTATTTTTGCTAATTGCATTGTATTTCTTATCGCATCATTGCATGAAAACTACTGTGTGTAAAGTTGAAGCACATTCATGTTTGCCTCATTTTGAGGTGTGTTTATTTAAGACCTTTTCGAGTAGTTTCGCCTCTTGTTTTCCTGTTGATAAAAAAATTTTCCCATTGAAAAAAGAAATTGTTGGTGATAAGTCTGGTACGGTTGACAGTGTCACACCTTGGATGGCTTTCTACGAGGTTCCCCTTCCATTACAGATTGATTTCAGTTTCCAATGGGAAAAGGATTTCCGACTGTGGCTAAGTGATAGGACCAACTTCATAGGGAATAATGGTGTACAGCATTGATACACGTAGGCTGATTCTCCAGTATTTTTATATAATGTAAAAACAGGAGTGGCAAAATATACCTGATACAGGATGAAAGACTTATGGGAATGTACATCAAAGGGCACAGATCTAAGTCAAACTTAATGGAAGTTAAATCAAAGGACACAGTATCAATCAATACCGTACATTGCCCAGATAAGTGTATTTATTACAATTACATTCCATGTTTTGGGAGCTCATTAATACAACTGTTTATGAACTTAATTAACAGGGTATGCAAATACATTTGTGTGTATACCTCCCCCTCGGGAAGTAAGGACTGAGGACTGAATTTACCCTATTGTAATCAAATCCACATCTGAAATAAGTGGCGACCTACGACCCAATAAAAAGTTCCATCAGTCAATAATGCTTTGTTCATTTGTTTTATACTTGGATCATTTTATCTTTACTTGCTAGATTCACTGTAGACTAAATGGCACAATGTCTTTTGTGATCTTGCCTGGAAATGTTATTTGATACTATTTCTTAAAATATGAAATTTAATTTGCAAATCAGTAAAAGATAAGGTGAGTTGGGTGAAAAATATATAACAGGTAAATTAATTCTTGTGATAGTGAGCCATCCAAAAAAGCATCTTTTTCATTAATATGCCTCATTCAGTTTTGCCACTGGCTTAAAGAGTGGAATGATGATGATTTGCAGCTAGCTTGCCGCAGTAAGCAAAATAATTGGAATTGCATCAAGCTATTTATCCAAATCAGAATGACTCCACAAACAGATGCTAATCATACAGATTGCATAAAATGTTTTTATTTTTGGTATCCATATGAAGATGTGATCCATTGGGATATGTCTGAAAATGATATCAAGAACTACCAGAGATGATATACTGTACTGTGATGGAAAAAGACATATCATTCTGCAGATGTCTAAGCCACAAGATGCTTTCCTTTATTTTATGGGCCACATTAAGCTATGCCACAGTTTACTGTCCTTTTAAAGACAAATACACAATAAGCAGAGCTAATCCAATGTATATCGGTTCATATCAAATCATCAGATAAGGTGATGTAAATACGTAGGAAATCAAAAGTAACTATAGAATTGGGTAAATCAATGCAAACTAACCCTCTGATTCTCTAAAACACATCCGATAAACAGATGCCTTTAGTGTACAAATGTGTAACTTTGCAGTGAATGATGTCACCTTAAACAAGTTTCCTCAGGTTGATGAATACGGAATCTATGGAAAAAGATATACAGTTAACTATATCCAGTTCAGCTCAACTCTTTCTTTAATGTTGCTGTCATAATTACTTTGCATTGTCATGTAAATAGAATTTTCAGATGTTTTGAGTTCCACACTAACTAGCTGCCAAAAGCCAGAATTAAATATAGATTTGTGCATCCAATTTCATAAGAAAATGATGGGTGTGCATTGCTTACGGTCTTTCCAAAAGTAATAACAATAATAATAACGTCAGTCAAATGAATATATTTATAAATTGCATTATATCTTATTTAAATAGTTAGCAGGCTCCATGCTGAAATCCAAAAGCTAGTGAAATTCAAGGCTTTCTGAACATCTAGGTAAAGAAAGTACCTGTCGGAACTTGTAAAGCATTCCTTCACTGTTAAAATGACACAATTCAGTATAATTTGTCTTGATAACCCAGAGAGACTGACACTAAACTAAAATGTCTAATATGCTTTGTGATTGAGCACATATAAATTGTACTGGCTTTTTTTTTTTTGCGTGTGTGTAAACTGCTAATTATTGTACCTGAATGAAATTCCTCTATTATTTTCACTGCTGGAAATTCACAGGGTGGTACGCATAACTAATAACCATCACAGAAACACAATAACCGATTTATGTTCCTGAACATGGTTTGGGAATTAGATAAAGAAATTAACTCTTTTATTTATGGTCACACCTGCTAAATTCAGATATTCATTATTTTTACTATGAATACAAAATGGCTCACGTGAGACATAAAGCTTAAAAATACTAGATATATTTATTATGTTTTTTTTTTTATGGAAGTACAGTCTAGACTTACGCTTAATGAAATGTTTTTTAGCAAAATTATACTTTGTTAAAAGGCACTGAAAAGGAGAAATTTGTTTCAATATCCACCACTAAATTCAATTGGTTAACTATTTTTTGGCACATATCCTCAGAGTGGTTTCCTTACATATCCATTACAGCAACATTTTGTTAATGCAACGATCTATAAATTCCATTAATCCCCAGTGGGGGGCAGAATTAGGGAATTTGGGGGGACAAAAGACGTTTCAGTGGTGAAATGTTATATACAACAACAATGTTACATATGTTATATACAACAAAATGTGTGGTGGTTCAGCGTTTATCACGGCTGCCTTGCAGCGCTGAGGTCCTGGGTTCAATTCCTCCCTGGACTTCATCTGCATGGCGTCTGTATGTTCTTGCATGGGTTTCCTCCCACAATCCAAAAACATTCATCTATGTGTGACAAAATAGGGAAAGTACCGTATTTTCCAGACTATAAGGCGCACTTAAAATACTGAGAAAAGTGCGCCTAATCTATGGCTTACGTCTGGGCTTCGGGCAACACGCGGCAGTGAATATTCATGAGCCGGATATCGTCATCGCGCTGCGCTTTATGTGTGGAGGAAGACCTGATGGAAGCCGCCTTATAGCCCAGAAAATACGGTAGATTGTAAGCTCCATAGGGCAGGGACCGAAGTGAGTGGTGAATCTGTGTAAAATAGCAGCGCTATATAAGAATGAATAAATAATACTTTGAGCATTGTTAAGTATTTACTAAAGTCGGAAAACCGTATGGCCGTCTTTCACCCATTTTTGGCCCTTTTTTTCCACCAGGTTTTCCTTTTCCCCTCATTTATGAAATGCGTAAAAAATGTATCAATAACGATAAAAATTGATATCAGTAAATATTGATGTTAACATGAACATTAATGTCAATGGGACCCTTTGATATCGTTATCGCCAATTATGATGCCAGGAAAAATTCTACAGAACCATCTCCATAGGGAATAACGGATTTTCGCCACCCTCAACCGGGCAAAATGTTGCATCAGTAAAAAAAATGTTAGAAAATGTTTAGTAAATTTAAATATCGCCAACATGCAGAGAAAAGTTTTCCGACTTTACTAAATATGCTGCAATATTTTGTATGAACCGATATGTACAATGATGAATTCACCGAAAATAATACTGAACTAGCTTTAACATAATTGCGCAGTGCTTGTAAAATCTGTAATTGTGTCAAATGGAGGAAAATCTACACGCATCATGGGCCTTCTTATTGACTAAAGGGTGAATTGACCTGTTGAATTCACTTCACTACAATTCCAGTCACATCACTAAAATAACTAAAAATTCACTTATCCTTATTTATAAAGCTGCAAATAGATTTGAAGATTGTTACAGACACAGTCACATGCGTAGTGTGACAAAGTCAGTCAAATAGAAGTAGGATGCAAAGTCATGCGGAATGATATGAAATCCTACATTGAAGGGCAGTGATGTCATTCTCACCATATCCCACTAACTGTATATAAGTGAATAATACCTCTGTTTCTATGTCACCTTGTCCAAAGTTCACATTAAGTAGTAGACTAATATAGTCACAGTCGTCATTGTTACCTTTAAAAAAATAGTCATCTTATGCCAAACTGGAGCCCTGTCATCAACTCCCCAATTCACCACTCTGATGTGGTAAAGTCAAACAGGTTAATTCAGAGCGCTACACCTTGTCGAATACGTAACTGCGACAGACTCCGCCAATTGGTTAATAGTTGAAGTAACTGTGCATGCACAGGCAAAGTCATGTGAGGTGATCCATAAGATAAGAATATTGCAAAGTTTGTTCAATAAGAGAACATGGGGAAGTGGAAATCAAATGTGAATTCAGAGCTATACACAACAATTCAGCCTTTAATCAATAAGGCTCCATGTCTTTTTGACTGTAGTAAAGCAAGTGTAACATAGAAGTAGTCCTTTTTTTCTCTGTGTAAAGTAATACTGATGAGTATGGGAATATTCTCTATTTACCCATGGTTGCGTCCAGTTGTTCTATTCATAACACTGAACATAACTGTAAAGCACCATAAATCCCATATAAAAGGAAAGCCTATACAAATACTACAATTTTCCTCTACAACAGCTAAAAACAGCTTTACACCCTGCATGACCCAATCATACTCCTTATAATGAAAAAGAAAACCCTGGGATAAAGGGATTACAGTCTAGGTGAATACTTTGGCCAACAGCAGTTACCCTTAGTGTTGCAAGCAGTCCTCTGCTACTGCAAGGGTTTGTTACTCAAGAATCCAAAGATTACCAAAGAAGTGATGCATGCTTACCAACCTCACAAAGAATAGAGGACCAAAAGGACCCATCAACAGAAAATATTTTGTGAGGAATCATCCAAAGAAGGAAGAGGAGGACACTAGCAGCTCAGGCACCACAGTGGTCTTGGCACTAGCTATTCCCTGGGTGTGGAATCTAAGGAGCCCCCTGGTCTTCACCTTTGGCCCCCACAAGGAGGTATGGGCTTTGCTGCCAGTGACTCCCAGGTTCACTGTCCCAGAGAATAGCTGACCACTGGTGGAAGGACAGGTAAAACGTCAACAAATAGGAACCAGTGTAACCAGGCTGACTGCTGCAGGAATATGACAAGAGCAGAGACAGAGGTCAAAGGCAGACAGACAGACAGGGAACAGACACGCTGATTCTATCTTTTATCCTCAGACAAGCTGAATCTAATTTTACACATAGAACCCCAGAACTGCAACTGAGTTCTATAACCAGGCGCAGAAACTCTGGAGAAGCGACTTTATATAGGCAAAAGGCCAGGCACGTGACCACGGTGCAACCTCGTAATAAGTGCGCGCCAGCATCACTTGCATGAGACCGCGATGAGGCTGCACAATGCCCGAATCCAAGCCGTGAAGTGAACAGGACAGGGGTAAGTCTCCTTACATACTGGGATTGGAGCTGGGTAATTCTGTAACAAGTTCATTCTACAACAAAGACCCAGGAACTCACAAAGGTGACAAAATAGCGCAAAGCTTCCTCAAAGTACACAGAACCAGAAGGGTCACACCAAATAATTATTTGAATCTTTTTGCATTTGCCCACACCTGTAGGAGAGCCAACAGCATAGAAGAACTGAAAGAAAGCTAGGAAGTACTCTGAGGAACCAAAGAATGAACCCTTAGGGAAATGAAGTTAAACTAGAGGATTCATGCAGCAAGGAACACAGCTTTTACCAGTAATAGCTTTTGGTTTATAAACTGTATTGTAGACAAATGTAACTTTGTCAATAATGTAATCTATTCTTCCTAATGAAAGTGAGTTGACAAACTGAAAATATCCAGACTGCTTTTTAAATGGCTTACTGTGGTGCATGACGATAATCTTTTACTAGTATTGTGTGCCTAAGTCCAGGAGAAGGCATATTTACATAATGAAAAAGAACAGAAGTAAACAGCTGTTCTACAGTATGTACATATCACAGAAAGGTGTTTCTTCACTAAGTCCCCAAGTGTATTCAAGGGGTTGTGGAAATGTGATTGAAAAAAAAACCCAATGCCTAGGGGAAATAAGCCTTTGTTGGATATGTACAAAGGTTGAACCATCATGGTCAATGAATGTCTGTGGTGTATGAATCTAAAACTAATCTCAAACTGCCTCAGGCTGTACATAGCTAACTGTAGAAGGTAGTCATTTTTTTCCATGTACTTTTTGTGCTGCAAACACTGTCTGTAAATGACTCCCCGTTTACATGCTGTAAAGCATTTTGTTTTCCAGCATTAAGCGTTGTACTCAAGTTTAATACACTTTCAGCGGCGAACTGCCATTGATCCAGCTTTCAATCTCAGAACATTCCTAAAAAATGCATTATATTGTAGCAGAAGGAAAGACTATCTCAATATATCATAGACGGCATACATAGCTATTTATCTCTTTGCAAACTAAGCCATAAGCAGCTGTTTTCACAGCGCAATGCAATCATTCAATTCAGCGTTACAAAGATTATAAAAAAAAGACCTAAGTGTTAGAAAAATTCAGATACAAATATTTACCATACAAGAACTCTGACAGATATTTCCTTAGGGTTTCTCATCTGACACACAAATCCAAAAACATGTTTCATTAATTTGTATAATCCCATTAGATTTGGTTAATCAGAATCACCTGTCCAAACATGGATCTTGCTTTTGGAATTATTGTATGAAAATCAAAGGAAATTAATTTAAAATACATACACATACAAAGACAACCAGCATACAGGAATGTCAAACAGCTGTTTTGATTACTGCCAGCATCATTAGTGTGTACCTCCCATCATCAACAGACATAGGGAGTTGTACTTTTTAATGCTCAAGGGTAAAAAGTTTAGCCAGGGTTTAACAATAAATTAAACAGGAGTTCTTTTGCATCCAATGCTTCCCCCATTCTTGCATAGAGGTAAAAAGCGTGTTTAATTAACAAAAATCTACATACTTCCATTTCCTCTACACTTTGTCCAGTGGGTAGTGGGGTAATTAATTAAACTGACAAATCCTTTAGACTTTCTTTGGGCGGCTAGTTCAGAATAGGTGAGCATAGAACCATCATCACTTTCCTCTCTTGTGACAAGAGTAGAGTAGTAATTAATGAAATGCAGGGGTCTTTTGGACTCCATATCTCAGTTTGTATATGAATGCGGGGGTGCAATAGAAAGATAATCCTAGGGCCACACCCTCTTGCTCAGTGGTGTTGGGGTGTATAAATCTTGGGAGTCAATTAATTCATTCATTGATGTAATGATGATCTATTTTGACGTTACTGCTGGTGTCAATACTAAAAATATAAAAATACAAGATGCAGTGCCTAATCTGGACCTCATGGATGCTGCTAAAGCAACAGGGGTTCTATACTCAATTGTATAGACTTACTACTTCACTTTAAGGGGTTAATTCAGAATAGTGCGAACTTACCTCCCGATCCTTCGCATCAGCACACAGTGTCAGACTAACTATGAGAGAGTAGAGGTCTGGACCGCAGTGGCTGGATACTGGCAAAAGCGAGTTATGTCTTAACCAGAAAATAACTTTTAAAAGGGCAAGGGTAAAAATAAAATAAATGGGGGCTGAGTTCTGACTGGCAAAGGTTCCGTTGGGACAGGAGAATTCAGGGGTACTTCACTATCCCCTAAGCAAGATGTGCAGGTCTTAATTAACTTCTCCACCTGATTCCCACCCAATTAACCTTACCAATGGTACACTGCTAATACAGGATAAACAAGACAGGAAATCCAGGTAAGTGATAATCCCACCTAGCAATCAAAATTAAACTGATAATTCCCCTTTAACATAACCTAGTAAATTCTCCTTTAACATAACATAGCAAATTCTCCTTTTAGGAAGGCTGCCTTGGTTGAAGCCTAGTTGCTGATAAAACTCCCCTTTAAACACCAAGCACAACAAAAGAAGGAAATAACAAAACAGCAACCAGCTCTCTGCAGTTGAGAGAGAGAAAGACATAAACAGTTGGGACTCACCTGCAGAGAAACCTTAATTGGAGAGGCAGGACGCCAAAAGGGAGGTGAAAACAGCTGGAGGGAAGCGCCGAACAAACACGCTCAACTCTAACCCACTGAGCAGGGGAAAGGCGCTGGACAAAACGCCAGAAGGCTCAACCAAACAAACTAGCCGACATCCAGACTAAAAAAGTAACCTAAACAGAATACAAAGTGCTTAAACACTAACTGAATATTAGCAAACGAACTAGAATCACTTTGTTAGAACCTAACCAAAATACTGTGGCAAGGGTTGGAGAAATGGACCAGTTGAAAACCCTGTAGGACCATCTGATTGGTCAGAGGGAACATAGAACTTAACCACTTCCAATGCCAGAATCCTAACACACAGAGACTGTTATACGTGGACATCAGCGAGCGCGTAACAGTCTCTGCGAGCTGATGCGAAGGATCGAGAGGTAAGTTCACACTATGCTGAATTACCCCCTAAGTGCTGCAGTTTCAAATCTGGTGGTAAGCATATAGGGACTCATTAAAGTCTGAATAGTCACATGAAGCTATGAATTCACATCTATTTATCCATGGTCACTTATTGACTAAACTCTGCAAAGTGGCAAATACGTCACCAATTTGGGCGGCTACAATAGGCACGATCTTATAGAACTCTCTGCATCATGTTGCGTACATGTGCACAGGTACTTCTACTGACTAATCAGAGGAGGCTCCATTGCTGAAAGTGACAATGGTGACTTTGGCTAAATGACAATATGATCTAGGAACAAGATGACATAGAAATAGACTGTTCACAGAATATATTTAGTGGGACAGTGTGAGACTGATGTCACTGCTCTTCACTTGTCAAATTTACATCACTGCGTATGACTTCTCATCCTTCTTTTATCGGACTGACTACACCACACTACACATATGACAGAGTTCGCTGCTGTCCACCTGTTTGACAAGTATATTCACCACTTAGTCAACACTGAGAAGTGAATTAGCATCTATTTTAGTGATGCAACTCGAATTTTAGTGAGGTGAATTCGACAGGTGAATTCACCCTTTTAAAAATGAGTCCCATAATCTCCTACGAGGTAGGAGACAACATTTATAAATAAATGTTTTCATCAGTAGCTTATACAAGATTCAAAAAAGTCATTGTAATATTTATATTTTTTTTAATTTTTATTACCAACTCCAGTAGCAAGGGCAGAGCAAGTTCAATGAATTACAGTGGTTCAACCATTGATGAAGATAACAGCTGAATACAAAATCACCAGGACTATTTAATGGGTGAAGAGAGGATGAGGGTTCACCTAGGAACAGAGAAAGGGTTAAAGTCAGTTAATTCTAACAAACAATTTAATTGTTTTACAGGTCTGGAGGATGACCTATACTCCATTATTTAGTTACAATGTTCCCCCCATAAATTCTTCATTTACCAGCATGTAGGGGGGTGAGGCATTATTTAGCAACTAGATTTTATTTAATGAATGATATTTTAAGAAAATTAATGAGCGAAAGGCATAATGTTTAAAACTTTACAACACATCTCCAGGTATCCCCAAGGTAATTCAGGAAGAAGGGGGTAAGTGAATAAACCCTGGGGTATTAACCCAAATCCTACAGCAGCTGGAGTTTAGGGTTCAGGATTATTTGGTCATAATTTATCATGATTTTTATTTTTGGATGGTGGTTCTGTGGGCTCTTGTTTTGGAGCTACGTAGCAGCCCAAAAGAAGCCTAAGGGATTTATCAGTTTAATTAATTACCCCACTACCCACTGCACATAGTGTAGTAGAAATGATAGTGTGGAAGGCAATTCAGGAAGAAGAGAGTAAGTGAATGAACCCTGGAGTATTAACCTCAATCCTACAGTAGTTTAGGGTTCAGGATTATTTACCCACATTTTATCCTGGTATTTATTTTTTTAATATGGTTTAAGAATAAAAGGAGATCCTATGGACAATCCTCCTCCATGCGAGGAGGTATAAGAACCAAAGGATACCTGCATTCTATTAATAACCATCTACTTTCTGATTAAGGATTAAGGATCTTTTTGCCTGAGAGAGTCATATACGTGCGGCTCTGCTCAGTCCTTATGAATCCGAAGCCACTGACGTCATATGTGACGTCACATAGGTGATATCAATGGTTCCGGATTGGCTAGCAACCCCGAAGCACTGAGAGAGCTTTGTCTCTACAACACTTGCCGGCGATTAGCTGGCAGATTGTAACAAGCGGTGCTTGCATGTGAGCAGAGCTCGTTACAGTTAAAGAGCCAGATGCAGCCATCAAAAGAGCCACATCTGGCTTGAGAGATGTGGCTCTTGATCTGAATTAGGGGTTCCATGTCTTATGAGATGAATGCCAGATATACATGCAGTGCAATATATAGGTATCTACTTTGACATTTTACATTTTTAATTAATCATATTTTATATGTCCTGTAAATTCAATTACATCAGATTTTAGATCTAACTCTAACAAATATAAGAGCAGTGCTGTTGTCAAATTCAATTAAATATCATTTTGTCTTTTGGGGGATTTCTCCATTTCTTGTTAGTTTAGAGTACACAATGCAGTTGTCTGTAAAGATGATTTTATGCTTTTTGCCCTGTAGCTATGTTTAGCTTCTGATCTTTTTTTTGATTTTTTGATTTTGCTTATTACCTGCAGGTAAATTTCGATCTTGTACCATGACACTGCAGTGATCTTATTTACTCTGTACAAGCTGCAGATAATATTAGATACGTTAATCCACTTTCACTTCACATTCAGCTGTAGCATGGGATTTTGTACAAAATGGCCATTTTACTACAGAAATGTAAACTAAACATTTCCAACTCAAGCAAACTGCAATGTACTCACTAATTGAAAATATTATGGGCATCTGGGAGGATGTATGGGAGTACGGAGAAATTACCTGAGACAGCGCGGATATAATTACGACTTAATTTTGTTTTTAGTAGGCTCGTTTACTTCGTGTGCTAATACAGTTGTACTATAACGTCTGCCATAACCAGCCAGCTTTTTATAGGTTCAAATTGTAAATAAGGAATGCTAACATTGCCAAGCAGAAGTTAAAAAGAGAACTAAAGGGAAGATTGATACCTCTTCAACTAGACATCTTTGTCAGCATAATACTTTGGGTGAGAAGCCCCACATTGGCTCAATGCATATTTCTTAAGAAATAGGGAAAAATAAAACAGGTTTACTGGAATGTTAGGTTGACCACATCAAATAATCCTAACATATTAACTAATTCCACTAACGGGCACATCAATCGATCACCTTTAAATCGGGATTGTGAAGGAAAAACCTCTACCTGCAGTTAAGTGTTTACATATTATGCATTTAGCAATAAACAAGTATACCTCCCAATGCTGCAGGGCCGTTACTAATTAGCTATAACACATACTGTGAACTGCAGTGGGTTTATATCAAGCTACACAGTGCACATCCAAGCACATTTTTTTCCAGCAGCGCATCATGGGTGTTTCATACGTGTTTGATAAAGAACATTCTTTTATAATGAGCATCTATTTAAGTATGTGGGGATGTGTGGCTAATAAATAATACACTTCACTTGTACTACACATGGAAATCAAAAAAACTTTGATTTTGTCACCAGTGATCACCATATGATTACTAAATTAACAAGTATTCTTTTAACAGGTATGTAGGACAATAACAAGTTAGGTTAGACATCACTGTAATTCCTCTCTATTTCACACAAAATAAAATAGTTTGGTGACATGACTGCCTATATGCCATCATTGCCTTTAAAAGAGGGAAATATACCATTGAAGCCAGGCAAACATATATTATATACCCTCCCTCTGCTGTCATATCTGATTTTATTCTAAAATAAACATGCCTACCTGATTTTATGACAATTATTTTTTATTAAGAAGGGGGTGACTCATACAATATAACTAATACAGGTCTTCACAGATTTAAGCAGAGCAAAATCCTCATGTGTCCCTCTTTAAAAGGAAATGATTGCACGTATGTTAGACTTCCCCTTTAAAAGAGATACTTGTATAAAGAAGAAAAAAGTAAAAGCATGCCGTCTACATGGTTCTACATGATGCATGTCTAGGATATTTACAAAAATCAAATAACTTTATTTTTCCTGGTGTATATCGATAATGATATACCTTTAATTCGGTTGACAATATCGATATTGCTGATATCGTTATTTATTACACCACTTAAGACCTTTTTTTTTATGGATGAAAAGCATTCGCCTTGTTGAGGGTGGGGAAAAAAAAACATTATTCCCTATGGAGATGGTTTAGAACATTTTTTGTAAGTTCCCATTGGAAAGATCATGCAATATAGATGGGGCTTCAGTGAAAGTAATGTAAAGTATAATGGTATTTTATTGATATCAGTCTTTTCCTATATTGAAAAATGTTATTCGGCATTACATAAATTGAGGGAAATCAATAAATGCGATAAAAAGGAAAAAAATGATGATAATGCAGTGAAAAACAGCGATATGGATCGAATTGTGGCGAAAAGGTCAAAATGACCTTGATATATATATATTCCCATATATGAACTTTTTAAGAAGGGATATATTCCCATGCTCAGAGCCGGCTCTGGCTCTATTGGCGCCCTAGGTGCCCCCCTCGACTGGCGCCCCCCTCCCCCGACGCTGCCCCCCTCACGAAACCCTGCCCCCTCCCCCGGCGCCACCCCCTCTTCCGG